>JAHWFO010061391.1:34900-99913 GCA_023313115.1 Rhysida immarginata | reverse complement strand
CAGTGCGAGCATTTAAGAATTCTTTTCATTTTTCCAAAGTGAATATATACTTTAATAAGGCTTTTTCGTTTATATTCAAATTCAGATATTGCAAATTTTCAACAAACAAACAGCCCGAGCAACGCCGGGTAAATCAGCTAGTAGTTAATAATCTAATGTGATAAATGAGCATTTAAGGAAAAAAAGATTAATTATCCACATTTAATTATTTTTATAAATTTTGTAACTTTTTGGATGATATTTAACTCACACAAAGATTAAATAATTATTGCACCATATACTTACTATTAAACATAATGCATCACATTGGTATCTATAGTTTATCAATCACCCTTCATTAACATTTTAACTAGCACATTAGCCAACAAATTACAATTTCCTATTTCTGGAAGCAAAAGTTTGTTACGAACGGAATTAATATTACCCCTCTGTCTTTATCTACACGTCAATTAGAACTTAGTTTGTGTTTTTTTTTTAAAAAGGAAATAAATAAAATTTGTAATAACCTTTCAATTTATGTAAAAAATAACCTTAGCAAATCAAAATTTTAGATTATGATAAAAGAAAGGAGTGTTCTCTTTTCCTTTATCATTATAATTATCCACATAATCTTTTTTCATTGGTTTTAAAACATCAGTGCCTTTATAAATTTCCCAGTTTATTTGTCGTTTTTTTGTTTTCTTACCAATTATTTAGATTATGTTTAATTATAATAATTCTTATATGCATTTTATAAAAAAAAATGGGGATATCAAATTGGAAAATCTGACATATATTTAGTAAATGAATTACACATTCCCATACATGTTAAAAAAAATTTACGAAGAGAAAACAAATTATCGAAGGTGAGATTTGAACCCAAACCTGCAAACCATAAGGCATGTGCTTTACCACTAGACCACCTGAGCACAATAAAAATCTATGGCACAATTAGGATATTTATAAAGTGTAGTCAATTATAACAAAGTTTAGGAATTATTTCCTCGGAAAATTTTGAGAAGTGCGTCGAATGGCTTTGCACGTGTGTTTAATTTGGTGAAAGCTACACGTGCAATTTTTTTTTTTTTTTTTTTTTTATCAAAATCGGTGAGTCAGAGTACCCAGGTTCTCCTTGTCAGTCACCTGATGTCAACCCTATAGAAACTATAAGGGCTTACGTGAAGCATAAGCTTTGCAGGAAACACCTGTGAAGTTTGAAGCAACTAATTTGAAAAATTCAACAGATTTGAAAGTCTACCTCTAGAGTTTGTTATCAGCTTAGTAGAAAGCACATCCCAGAGATGTCAAGCCATTATTAATGATGGCAATTGGACCACTTACTAGTATGCAAGTGCCACTGTACATGCACAGTTCTACCTGGAGTTTGTCTTCTCATTTTTTAGAAATAAACATTTTTAAAGTTATAGGGCACGCTTTTTTCTTAGACGGGCGGTATGTTTGATTCAGCTCCTTCCTTTCTGATACCAGTGATTAGTCACTGTAATTATTCTGGACCCTCTGAAGTTGAAGCATCATTTTTCCTTAAGAAACCACCTTCTTCTATTGTACTTTTTGTCTTAAGTGTTAAGCAAGAGTGGGAATTGATAGCCATCTTAACTGTGAGGACTCCCTGTATACGCCACATTCCATTTCACTCGGTTTCTTTTTCTCTAACCAAATAGATTACCCTGTACACTTTCTTACTTCGTCAATATCACCCAGTTTGGAATGGCAATCCAGAGCAACATCTCGATATACCGTCTTGGTTGATACTCTACATGTGCTGAGCAAGTTGAAAAAGAAATTCATTACTGTTTTGACAACCGGTATGTGTTCTAATATAAAAAGAATGAAAGAGGAAAACATGAAATCAGTTAATGATGCTGTGCAACAAATTCTTAATTTTTATTTTTTGTTCCTGGATAGTAACTAACTATTCATGCATGTTGGATTTTAAATAATGGCAATCATTTCCTACAAACTCTGCTTTTGTTATCAGACAGCAAAATATTTTCTATAACATTCCAGATAGATTCACTAAAGAATAAACTTGCAATAACTTCTACAGCTTACGAGAATTTTTCACAACTTTCAAGGTAACTATACATATAAAGGACAATGTTGGTATAAGTATCTACATATGACAGTGAATCAAAAAGTAAGTTACATTATGAAACTGTAAAAACAGATGTAAGTTAAGATCCCTTACACACAATCTCAGGAAACATGCACCATATATTTCACTTTTCTACTTAATCACCCAACAATTGTAAACACTTGTCCGAATGTGAAATTAAATTTTCCATGCACTGCGGTCAAAATCCACTCCCATAAGGAACGGTAAACGTTCTGGCGATTTCTTTAATTCTGATTTCTTGATTGTCCAGAATCATCTCATTAATGCGGGCAATGTGCTCGGGAGTGTTGGACGTGGATGGTCTTCCTGCGCCATATTCGTCCATCAAATCTGAGCGCCCATTTTCGAACTGCTGGCACCCCTTCACAACTGCAGGACGAGAAATCACATTATTTACGTAGACACGGCAAATTTCCTTATGGAATTCAGTGCAATTTGAGCCTTTCGCTCACAAAAAAAAACGGATTGTTCCATGAATCTCCAACATGGAGTGTACAACCAGTTGCTGCATTATGACAACAATACTCTTGCGTACGTGTGGGATCATGCCACAGTACATTTATAGACATAAAGGCAACATCCTTAAAAACGGCAAATGATGTCGGCGCTCTTCGACCACAGATGATGCCGAGTGTAACTTACTTTTTGATTCACCCTCGTACAAGGTGCATTTAAAAAGTTTGGTGAATGGAAGCATAAAACAAAAGATGGAAAGAAAATACATTTATTTTACTCTCAAAGTAACATCCGTTGGACACAATACACTTTTGACATCGTTGATAAAGCTGCTGGAATGAGTCAGCGAAGGGCTCTTTTGGGATCGATCGAAGCACAGATGTTGGATGTGTGATAACTCTGCAAAACATATGCCCTTCAGGACCCACTTGAGGCGAGGGAACAAAAAGAAGTCTGCAGGCGCCAGAATAGGTTGGTACAGTGGATGTGGAATAACAGTTACACGGCATTGGGCCAAGAAGTTGCGTACACAGATCGCATCTGTATATCTGCGAGTGAACACATTGGATGCGCAACAGAAAGCACTTCAAAACAGTTTCGTAAAATTCGGCGTTGACGGTTTGCTCCATTTCCATTTGATGTGAGTTTTCACACACACAAGCCGTTCGACTGCCGTAGCAGACTAATCTGCATTGGTTTCTTGTGCTCCTTGCTATGTGCCATCTCTCCAATGGTCTCTCCCTGTACATGTGCCTGGCTGTATTGTTACCTCATGTTGCTTTTGAGATATCCATCCATTCACCAAACCGTTTAGATGCACCTTATATGTTTGTCCACTTTTAAAATGAAACTTGGAAGTAAATTATAAAGTTGAAATTTAACACACAGCTATGTCATACTACCACCATGATGGAAGAAAAATCCAAAACTGAAGATAAACCTCTCAAAAAACATAGAATTTAATAATCTATACATCTAACAGGGTGTCCTGTAGTGAGTGTATTTCGAGGGATGATAGCTAGGGCTCGGATTTTAGGTGGATCAACCTTTTAGTGTACCTGATGTATTGTGAAAATATTCCACCTTCTTTAAAGAACTTGTTCCACTTTTCCACACATCTTTTTAAAGTAATGTTTTCCACCTAAAATCTGAATCCTAATGATAGCTGAAGTTAATGGCCTCTTGCCAAGGTCTATTAAAGAATATCAAGAGACAAAAATGGAATTACCATTTTGATGCTGAATGTGGCCTTCCCTATACCATTTCATGTTAAAATGAAAAGGTACGGAACGTCGTAAAAACCAAACCGGTTAGAATTTGACTATGCCACTTTGGGATAATGTAGTGCGGCATCTAGGGAAGAGAACCTAAAGTGTGCGGCATGGTTGTGCACATGCTTGAGCCGCTCTCACAGGGCACAGGAGAGAATCAAGCAGTTGTGATTTCGTCCAATTAAAGCGGCAATGCGTGTGAGGAAATCATGGTGTTCACATTGAAAAATTTGACGAGTGAGGAGCAGGGAGGTGTTTTCAGATTTCTGACTGTGGAAGGGGTTAAACCGGCCAATATTTATTGCCGGATGATGACCGTATACGAGGGAGACTGCTGTGTGTCCGAGAAGTCAGTAAGAAAATGGAGTGCCTGTTTTCGTGAAGAATTTGGGTGATGACCCAAGACCGAGCAGGCAAACACGGTAATCACGGCCGGCCCATTGAGAAGGTATGCCGACCTGGTGATAAGTGATCAGCGTATCACAATGCGAATGTTGGCAGGGACGATGGGGGCAATCGTTGGAACAGTGTGCAAAGGAAGGTTGCACGACAGGTTGGTTTATCGGAAGGTTTGCAGTGGGTTCTGAAGATGCTCAGTGAACCCCAAAAGGAACTGGGTGTGGGGCTATCACTGCATTCCTGGAGCGGATCATTGTCAGTGACGAGAGCTGGTGCCACCACCTCGAGCCAGAGGCAAAGCAAGACAGCATGCAAAGGAAGCATGCGTCTTCACCTCCCTCTAAAAAATTCAAAGCTGTGCCAAAAGCAGGTAAGGTGATGCTCACAGTCTTTTTCGACGTTCGAGGTCTGATACTCATCGAATTCCTCGAGCACAGAAAACCATTAACAGCAATGCGCACTGCGAGACACTCCGCAGTCTACACAAATCCATCAAGAGCAAACGGCCCGGGTTACTCACGGAGGGAGTAATTGTGCTCCACGATAACGCTCATCCACACGTCTCCAAGGCCACAAAAAGTGTACAGGACAAGTTTAAGTGGGAGCAGTTTGAGCATCTGCCCGGCAATTTCCATCTGTTTGGTCTGCTAAAAAAAATATCTCAAAGGGAAGCCATTGTTTGTATGCATTTATGAAGAAAAAATTCAAGGATTCTTCAAGGACTAAATAATGTTTTTCAAGGACTCATTAAATTTATGAACCGCAAATATTTATACAAATGACACTTAACATACACATACACATATAATCTATTCGAAAAAATTATTCCCCGATTTCCAATAATTCTTCCTTCTTTTGCTTAGTTGTTCGTCTTAAACTGTTCGATTTACTTATTAGTAAAATAGCATGTTCTTTTTCTGTTTTTTCTGCATATTCATCTACTGGAGGAGAGGAAGGGGATTCTCCTACAAACTAGTATGGAAAAGATGTGATGACTCATTTCTTGGTATTTCTGTCTGTTAAGATAAAAGGTGGTCCATGATAAACCACGTGGAAGAATTACCACTTTTCTTTCTTAAAGAATTCAAGGACTTTTCAATGACTCTATTCAGTTTTCAAATACTTTTAAGGACCTTAAAAACGAAAAAAGTTTTTCAAGGATTCGTACGAACCATAGGAAGCGCTTCAACTCAGATGACAAACTGAAGGACTGGCTACTGTCACAGCCACAGCAATTCTGAGAACAGGGAATATTTGTGTTCAGGCCTATGGTGATTACTTTGAATAAAGAATTTGATTATACAGTCGATTCTTGATATAACGAAGGCCAAGGGACCGGAAAATTCATTCATTATATCGAGAGTTCGTTACATTGCGAGTCAATTTTTTTTTTACAAATAGATATGCAGAATTAACTTAGGGTTTATTAATTAACTTTGATTATGCAACAGAATACTATTTGCACCAGTTCATGTAACAGAGTATATGTAGTAAATGTGACAGAGGCTGTTATTGAAAAAAAAAATCACTCATATCTTTTCATTTGAACACCCCTTGTAAAAGTGATTTTCGTACAAAAAATTTGCATAAAATACCCACGAGCTTTTAAAATTGGTTTCATCTCCTAAAACTTTTACAATAAATTACGAGAGTAATCCAGAAAGTAATGCACCACAATTTTTTACTTCAACAATTATTCATTAAAGAATAAATCATAAGATGTTCATAAGTTTTATTGTACACCAACCTCAGCCGTTCAAATTAATGATGAAAACCCTCATTTGAACAGCTGAGGATTTTCTTTCCTATTTTTCATAAAAGCAAAGTTTGAGGGTAATAATAGCCATTTTCTAAGCAATTACAAAACAACACTAACAAGGAACAAAATATTAACTTGCACAAAATTATTGAAGAAAGTGATACAAAGGGTTGTTAGGGATCTATGGTAACACGTTACAGAGGGACAAGAAAAAAAGGTGGAAAACCCCTTTTGCCACCAATGAGTGTGTTCAATCTGGCAGCCACGGAAACTTGGAAACTATGAAACCTCACTTCTTGCTTGTTTTCATAATTTGGGAATAGCTGAATAGGACATCAGAAAAGGCTGTTATGTAGCCCTCTGAATACTGGTCAAGTTTTGGTGGCATAACCTGATGTTTTTAGCTCACTGTGCACCACATTTAAACATGGTAATTGTTACCTAACAACCCTGTGTATTTTGCAACAATAAACTTACCAAATGTTTGTTCGGTGCACAATTTATGGATCCATTTTAATAGAGAATTTAACTGTTCTTCAGTTGTTTGAATATGTGGAATTAAGATTTCCACCGAATTGATGAAAATTGTAATTTCCTTCTCGATATTTTCTTTATCATTGCTTAAAACATCGGCGATTCTTTGCTATCCAAGGATAAAAAAAATAAAGAAAGAAATTCAAATTTTACGATCTACAAAAGTAACAAAAACTTTCTGGTGACGAATGGCCAAATAGTGTACACTTTATATTTTGTATCAGGATTATACAATACTTGTAAATATGTTAATAACAGCCAGATTCTTCTGGCGTCTTCATCTTCTGGCATTAATTCAATTTCATTGGTACCATCATTACGAAGCAGACTTTCTATAAAAATCAAGTTAAAAAAGTTTTACTGAAATACAAACGGTTTTAAGTGTAACAAATTGCAATCAAACTTATTTATCAAAACCTAAATTCATTGCAAATTCTGGAAGCTTTGTTGGAAAAAAATTGCAAACAATTGTTAGAATGTTAGTAAGTCCTTCGGCACAAATAAGGGATGTCGACTGTGTTTTCATATCCTCCTCACACTGATCACAATATGTAAGAAATAATCTGAAATAATATAGATTTGATTAAAACATCAGTTTTTAAAAATACATTCAGTCATGTAAACACCAGGAATTTTTCATTAAAAAAACATGCATAAAAGACAGGGGGGGGGGGGCGGCGATCTGTAAGAAGGCACCAATTTCCCTAGTTGTCATGTCGAGTTTGGGTGCGTTCTGTTAATTACTTTGTTTATAACTGTTGGTTTTGTTACTCGAACAAAAGTATCATATTTTTCAGGCCAAAAGTCACATTAGCAAAAATTCAAGAGAGATCGAGAAAAGCAACACATCAAGAGCATTTGCTGTATAAGTCGCACCTTATGGCACGAAAAATAAAAACCTCCTAGACCATTCTACAATTTATGTACCAGAAACAAACATTATTTCAAATATAGGTCACGGGTCTAAACCAAAAAAAAATCGACAATTTTAGGAGTGCGACCAAAAATGAGTGCAGCCTTAAAAAAAAAAAAAAAAAAAAAAAGTTTTTTTTGAAATAACGAATCATTATCAGCAATTGTGAATATAACAAAAAGATCAAACTATTTTGTTTTAGCATCCCACAATATCTTAAGATAGTAATTTAGATAGTAATTTTATTATTTATATAACTATCTTCATTATTTTTAAATATTTAATGAAAATTTTATAAATTTATTAATGAAATGTGTAAAGGTTCCCTGTTTCTCATAACTTTGTGCCGTTGAGTATGTTAACGGTCCACCAGGTTTATAAGATGCAGCTCTGCACATTTATTTATAAAACTCAAAACTCACTGCTCTTGATATCTACATCCAACAAAATACGGCTTAATCAGGACAGACATAAGTATTAACTAGGCAGGCTGGCAATATATATTTGCCAGTCTCACGACATAACTTTTGAAGTAACAGTCTATCCTTAATGGGAATTAAACATTGGGCCAATTTACCGATAATGCTTCGTGCTCAGACGTCACTTCCAGTGTTTCGAAGGGCATTAAAGTGATGTTCTACGTAAATAATTTTATCTATTTCTTTCCTTTTTGATCTACATCACATGCTGTCGGAAACGATAACTTAACGCTGACGATTCTGCTTGTGATATACTAGCTACCCTATTACTCGCCACCCCTGGCTAATCGTATTTAGTACCTATAATTTTTCTCCTCCCTTTTTTTTCAGTTTTGTTACTGCTAACTTTTTTTTTTTTTTTTAATTCTTGATGTAAGTGATTGAGTCCCCAGATCTCACATGTCAGTCAAAGACCATACATCACCCTGTGGGTCTCTGTTGTATACTTACTTTAATCTTAAATTAAACAAATAAATAAATAATTATACTAATCTCATTTTAATGAACGAGTGCAACTCTTTATTTACAGTTAAAAACTGAAAAACAGGTTCTGTGACCAATAAAATAAGTACTGATCATTTACCTCTTGTAACTGGGCAGGGGGAAACCAATTGCCCCCGTAAAAAAAAGGTTGGGATATGTATCATTATCTTGCCTCCAGCGGGGGACATCGTAGACAGAACGTTGAAGGTGTTTGAGTAACGGAAAACAGTGACCAATGAGGCCTGCAGGCCCAAGAGTTATGTGAGGCGCAAAGCGATGAGAGTAGTGAAAGTTTCCTAATTTGACACGTAAAATTTCCTTACATAACATCTCTCAATTTCAGACTTCAATAAATGGCAAAAAAACGAAAACTGATGTAATTCCCACTATTCCTCCTCCAATGTAATTTGTTCAACTTGTTCTCCACATCCATTTAGTTCATGTTTGAATTAGAATCTGTAACACTATTCCTGATAAATAACCAATTTATATTTGATATTTACTGTAAGCTTACAACTTCCTAAAACCTGATCCACACTTCATCTACCCACCCCATCATACACAAAACCACTTCCTTTCGTTATTTACTTTGAATATGCCCTCCAACTTCCATTGACTGTTTCTTACCGCAACAAAGAATTCCGTGTCATCCATTACTGTCTGGGACTCAAGAGAAGACCTGAGTTGCACAATTCCACCACTACACGGCAGAAATGTTTGGGTAAGTTCATTTCTAAAATGGTTGGATAGGGTGGTGTGCTACAAAAGCAACGCAGCCACGAGGAGAGACAACATACGACGCAGGAGAAAAATATGACAATAATTGCAACATCCCTGTCCAACCTTTTTAGAAATGAACACACCCAAACGTTTCTGCCATGTAGTGGTGGAATTGTGCCACTCAGAGGTCTTTTCTTGAGTCCTGGACAGTACCTAGCCAAATCAAATGATTCTTCTTAGTCATTCATCCAGCACATTGACTGTAAATGCATTCAGTATTTTCAGAAGCCAATTGTCCAATCATCTAACTCTGTTTCCACCCTAAAACCTTGGGTTTCCCTTACCTTCGGAAGCAATTTTTTTTACCCCCTTGCCAAATCGCATTTCAAACAGGCATCTCCATTACATTAGATATTCCTTAACCCCCCCCCCTCTTCCCCCTGCACTCCATCCCCCATAATGATTTCGATGCCAGTGGAATATAGTGACTGCTTTTATATCAGCAAGTATCATAAAGAACAAAAAAATCAAACTTTGCAATTCACCCTCTGGAAGAGACCAATATTTTGTGTTTTACTGAAAAATTCCTGGTATTTATTTGACTGAAGATAAAACACATTAAAACTTAAGAATGCAAATTAACAATGCTTACTTTGACAGCCTGGAAAGATAGGAAAACGTTTGTGCATCGTTATTTGTTATTCCACTGATTTTTCCTGTGTCTTTAAATACTTGAATGTTATTTGCTGCAGTAGACAAGATAAACTGATTGAATTCCTTGTTTCTTTTCAGTTTAACATGATCTGCATTCATGTCAGTACTATTTCTGTAAGTTAAATTTGGAGGTGGGAGAAAAAAAAAAATTTAAGTTTTCATAAAGCATCGAATAAGGTGCTAACTTATGCGGATTATATACAATGTTTTTGGAATTCATTTACAAAAAAGACTACATTCACAGAACATCAGCCATTTCAAAAACCTCATTTTACAGTAGTACTCCATATTGGTAATTTTACATTTCTTATATCTCAGATGGTTTTTTTTGGTTGTAAGAGCTTTTTCCTTCTTATACAGGCAATCCCACACAATCGCCCTTTCTTATATTTTTTAATTAGTCCGTCAGATCTAAAAGTTTTGTTTCTTTAATATAAGTGCCAGATCTTTATACAATGTGGCTCTTATAGATGTTGGCAGGTTGTAAACTAAGTACAGTGTATGTTTTGAAATAGGGAACCAATGGTTAGAAATGCATATTTCAGGTACCCTAAGATATTGAATGAGATAGTGTGAAAAGCTTATGAGCTATAACGGTACAAGACCTAATAGGGCATTATCTCCTGCTGCCCTGTTTGAATGCACCACATTATCTGGTGTTCAATCACCATGTGCTGCAAGAATTGCCGGACATTGTACTGCTAGTTGACTGCAAGAGAATGTAGCTGCAACATGACTGTGTGCCTAAAGCACTATACAGGATGTCCCAACGGTACACATCCAAAATGAAAAACTGAAGAGAACCTCAATACCTATGAGAATCATCCCCACGTATGGAGATATTAATGCTTTTATCAGTAGCCCCTACCTTGTTCTGTTAAAATGTGAGCCTTTGGGGATGTACAGGGTGTTTCTAAATTCTCTCCCGTATTCTACATGTTTATTACTCAAAAACTATTACAGGTTTTAACGTGATTTTTTTTTATTCACAAAGAAAAATTCAAAAAGTCTCTTAGCCTCGCATGAGTTGATAATGAAACACACGGTTGGTACGTGCTACCATTGTTGGCGCATTGTTCCATTTTTCACGAGATGCAGTAAACAATGGCGAGTGTTCAAGAAAAAGCACAATGCGTGGTATGGCTTGCTGAATTTAAGTCAATGATTACAGTTCCGAGAATGTTCAAAACAAAGTTTTAAAAAGGATCCTCCAAATCATAAGTCAATTAAGCTAGGGCATGAAAATTTTTTAAACACAGGCAGCCTGTTACACAAAAAGCAGAAAAGGTCAGGGAGGCGTTTGATCATAGTCCCCGTAAATCACTTCGCCGAGCAGCTTGTCAACTGGATAGGCCAATGACATCTGTACATAAAATAGTGAAGTACCGCCTTCGTCTTACACCCTACAAAATCCAGATGATGCATGAACTGAAGCCAGATGACCGACCGAAGCGAAAGAAGTTTGCCGACGATATGCTCCAAAAAATCGACAATGATCCCACCTTCCTTGAGGACATTTTGTTTTCTGATGAGGCAACATTCCATACTTCCGGAGCAGTAAACCGACACAACTGCCGCATTTGGTGCTCACAAAACCCTCACATTCTAAGGGAGCATATATACAATAGCCCAAAGGTTAATATTTGGTGCGGTTTAATGCACGATCGGGCCTTTCTTTTTCGCTGAAGACACCATTACTGCTACAACCTACCTACACTCTGTCCAACTAAATAAAAACTAAGTCAAGGTTGGGAAATTCAAAATTTTATAATTTGATTTAGGATCATTCGAGCAACTGCCTCTGGAAGTTTATAAAGCAATTTAAATAAGCCATTTCCTCCCCTCCTTTAAAAAGCTATTATTAGAAAATGCCCGAGAACACCACTGAAAGGGTTAATGGATATCAGGAGGCATCTTGACCTAGCTTTTCTGTCGTTAGACGGACCTTAATATGCTGGAGAACTACTTGATTCCACAGGTGGAAGAACTGCAACCCAACATAGTCTGCCAACAAGATGGAGCACCTCCTCACTGGGGCCTGCAAGTTAGGCAGTGCCTTGATACAAACTTTCCAGGACGATGGATTGGAACAGTGGATGAAGTGATACCGTGGCGCTCCGTAACTGCAGAAGCTGATGTTCCTATTGCAATAACCTTTAAAGATTTCGTTTACTTATGAACTGACAGGTGGCGATATTGTTAACGGCATTACAGAAACAAGTGATGATAATTATAAAGAACAGATATTAGAGCCTAAGATCACTCATTCAGATGTCATTGTTAGTTTAAACAAACTTAGAAGTTTTGTTATCATGTTATCTAAATGTGACTAATGAAATGGCGTTGAAGAATTTGTAGGAAAAACAGTAATGTATTATGTACAAAAGAGAGAGAAAAAAAAACAACCGAAGAAGCTATAATACGAGGGACAGCATAAAATTTTAATTATCACTTTAGAAAAATGAAGCTGCAACCATGAAACTTGATGATGATATTAGTCCTTCTATTCACCCTTCAATATGACACATTTATCCTAATGATGGATGACTTGCAGAGACTTTGGCTGTACAAGTCTGCAATTTGGCTGTTCAGGAAACATTCCACCTTGAAAACACCTCGTCATCATCCTAGAAATGCCTGCCACGAAATGGTTTCTTCATCCGAAGTAAGAGGAAGAAGTCACTGGGAACCATGTCTCATGTGAGGCAAAATTTAATAGCCCAAAAAAGAAGCTTGTGTGAATGTGTCATGTGCAGAATGAGATGGGGCGTTATCATGGAGCAAAAGGACTCTCGTGGATGGCAGCAAGATGTGGAAAACTGATCCACGACTGATTTTCACTTTTTCCACTATCGTCTCGATTATATACGCCATCTTCGAGGGGCACCAGTGCCTCCACTTCTCTTGCGATTCCCGGTTCTTCATGGAGGGATGGTCTGCCACTTTGTTGTTTGTCATTCAGACTTGTTTGTCCACAAGGGGAACGTCTGCACCACCTAACTTCTGCGTTATATGATGGTGCATTGTTGACGTACACTTCCACCAACTCAGCATAGATTGTTACAGCGTTGTTGGCCTTCAAATGCAGAAAATGAATCACAGCACGATGCTCTACTTTATCAATGGGCTGAGCTATTTTGTTTTGGTCCCTCTAGTGGCATGCTTGGAGGGTACAGATTTCGTGCTCTTAGTGCACAAATTTTTAGCTGAAAAGATTAGAGGGAACATTGGTGCTACGCTACTGTTGCATGGGGATTTCGATGTGTAACGGGACTACATGCACTCGCATACAAACAAAAAATTAATTACGTAACTTTTTTTTTCGAGATAATAATTAAAACTTTATGAGTACCTCTCGTATACTATACAACACCCATTTGCATATCATTCAATAAACACTTTATGTAGACTAGTGTTTTTCCTAGGAAAAATTATTCGAATAAATGAATACTCGATTTTTTTAAATATTGAATAAATAATGATTAATCGAATATAACTACAATATATTTTTCGGTAATATTTGTTTATTTTATAGAACAAAATCATCAATTACATGAATTTTAAAGAGAACAGATTACAAAATCTAAATTTAAAAAACTATTGTTTACAAATTCCAGTATTTAACATCTAAGCTCTGTAAAAAAAGTAACATGTTTAATTTTTTGCCGGATAGTCGATTCCTTGACGGTGAAATAATTCTTCCTACTTGAGAAAATAAACATTCTGACGGAACAGAAGTTGAAATTAAGCTAAGGTATTGTTTTGCAATACTATAAACATTGGGATAGATGAATTCCATTGATTGCCATGCCTTTAATGGATCAATCTTACGATCTACCACTTTCTGATTCAAGTACTGACGTAATTCGACAGATACTCCTTCAGTTTGATCAAGATTAAAAGCCGACTTTTCAACCATTTCATCATGGACAGTCCAAATATTTTTTTCTTTTTCAATGTTTCTTCAGGATTCAAAGCTGTTACTCCATTATCATTAGCTTCGTTGGATCTCGATACTCTCATTAAATTATTCGTCTGTCCGATTGCTCTACTAACTGCTTGAATAGATGTAAAGTGCACTTTTTAAACCGAGGATCCAATAGAGTACTTATAGCAGCAAGATGACAAAATTCGGTGTGTTTAAATCGCTCGTTCATCCCCGTAATCAAATTTTGTTTTACACTTTCTGCAATGGCATATGTGGGGCTTTCTTTCGTTAATACTTTATTTGTACAATCAAGAAGAGGAATGATTTTGCTTGTTGTGGAATATTTACAGGTGCTTAACTCTAATGTAATTTGTTCAAATGGTTTTAGTACTTTGATAATCTCATTAATGCAACCTAATTCTGCACTAGAGATCATTGGGGGGGTTTTAGGATTTTTTTAGAAGTATCGAACCCACCATATCACTTAATTTTGCAAATCGTTCTAAACAGTAATAAGTTGAATTCCATCTCGTTTCTATATCCTGTATTAATTTAAGTTGTTTCCCTCAGGGATTCCATTATTTGTCTGAATTTTTCTTAATTCTTCAGCAGGGTGTAAACTGTGCTTAAAATATGTTACAATCGATTTTATTTTTTTGATTATTTCAGATAGTCCCATAGTATTGGAGATGGCCTTTGTTACTATTAGGTTTATTGAGTGTGCAAAACAAATAAATTGTCTATTACTGCCAACAATTTCAGAGATTGCTTTTGCAATGTTTGCTCCTCCGTCCGAAACAAATACTAGAATTTTATAAATATTAATATTCCATTCACGTAACCAAATATTCAAGTATTGTTTCAAATTCTCAGCAGTATGCCTATTTTCCAATTCCTTAATGCCAAGAGCTACTGAATGCATTTCGAAGTCTGATTCAAAATGTAAAGTTAAACTTAGGTAGCTTTTTGAATTCATGGTTTCTGTTGTTAATGAATAGCCATCAAGATTTGACAATTTTTTTTTAACATATGTTGAAACATTTAAATATTTTTCTTCAAGAATAGCAGACATTTTTTTCTTTCCTGAAGGGTTATACAAGGGTACAGATACTTTACAAAACTGTTTAAAGCCATCTGATTCACAAAAAGAAATGGGCAACGCTTGTTTGGCTATCATATATGCAAGAGAATTATTAATTGACTTTGTTTTTGCACCATCCTCTTTAAAGGAATGCATGTTAACAAAAATATTTTTTATGCTACGTTGAGAATGATATTCACAAGGGACAGAACCATTACTGTTATTAGTTCCCAGGCTGTTGTCATTATCATTATTTGCCATTACATCACAGCTAGCTGCAGAAAAATTAACCCTATCATTGTGTTGTATGCTGCCGTTTGCATTTTTTGTTTCACTATTCGTCTTTTTTAATTCTAAATATGCTGCTATATGCTTTCTATTTAAATGAGATAACATGTTACTGGTATTATTACCAGTTTTTATAATTTGATGACATAGTTTGCATTTACTTTCAGACTTGGCCTTTTTTATAAAGTAATCCCAAACTAAACTCTTTTTAGAACCCATGCCAAATTAAATTAAAGGAAAACCTAAAAAATAAAACATAAAAGACTTACATTAGTTACAGAGTCCACTTAACACACAACTAGAAAATGTAAAACTAAAATTTAAAAATTAATTGTAATATTCTAAAATTATTAGAATCTAAATTAGCACTTACCAAAATCTTGCACTTGCCTAAAAACAAAGACGAAAAAACGCACTCCACATGTAGTGAAAGTAAAATTGAACGTAATAATCCACGAACGCGTAGTCGATAATAATAATCAATCTTCTGATCCGCTGGCTTCTGATAACCAATCGATGCAGCCAGAAAATGTGACTTAAAAAAACAGAAAAAATAATAGCCAATGGCTGAGGTCAAAAGCTCTAACCGGTGAGAAGAGTTAGCGATTGGTCGGTCATAAATACGGGTGAGAAAACTGACGTCATTTTAACGCGGTTGAAAACGCCAGTTAGTGAGGCTATGCCTACACGTTCCTGGGTCATTGTCATCTTTTCATCCCCCTCAAAAGTAATTTGAAAATCGAATTTTTATTCTAAAAAAGAATATCGATTTTTTAGTCGAATTTTTTTTCACGATTTATTCGATTAGTCGAATAAATCGATTAGTTTGGAAAAACACTAATGTAGACTACTTATGCAGCCGTTTTTATTAAATTCTGTTTAACGAATTTTTCATTATAGCGAATTCATTTTTATACCCCCTCAGTTTTGTTATAACAAAATTTGACCTGTATTAAATTTCAGAAAATGGACGAATTGCATGTGCAAAATTTTTCAGAATTGAAGATTAAAGTAGGAAGCTCTAAGTTGTCGTAACGTTTTAGAAATCTTTGATGATGAATCTAACAAAGTAAATCAAATCAGCAACGCTGGTAGGTATTTTAAAAACTTCTCCATTAATAAACTGTCAGAAAAATAAAACTACATGTAATAGATGATTTGCATGGCATGGCATGGCAGTCGTTCTCCATCTGCGCTTGTTGCTGGGACTGTGTCATGCATTTTTATTTCTTGATGTCTCGTGGCATTTCTGTACTGGATTGGAGAACTATTAAATGGAGAATTTTTAAAATACCTACCAGTGTTGCTGGCTTATTGTAATTTATTTTGTTTAGATTCACATCAAAGATGTCAGAAACTTCACGACAACTTAGAACTTCCTACTTTAACCTTCATATCGTAATGCTGTACCCAAAGCATACATTTCCACTACCAAATTCCTCAAAACGACATACCTTCCTGAAAACACACACTTTAACAGAATAAGGTAGGTGTTACCGACAAAAACCACAAAATCGTTAATACTGTATCTCCATAATGATAGCATTTTGGATAAAATACATGGGGATAATTCTCATAGTTATTGAGGTCCTCTATTCAATTTTTCATTTTGAACGTGTGCCGTTGGGAACCCCTGTATAAAGAAAGTATATCAAAACAAGAAGCAATCATCATATGAAATACGAGTCGAAATGGCTGCCTGCAACAATGAATTGTCCATACTTTCTTTATACAAGGTGTTTCTACAGGTAGTTACCAAACATTACACACAGGGGGCACCAAAATATATATATATTTTTTTTGATAGAATAAATTGTCCAGGAATAGCGATTTTTGGTAGCAGTTTTTATTACTATTCTACGCGTTTCGAGTAAACCTCATCGTCAGGAACTATGCATACTAGTCATAGTTCCTGTAGTGTGCATAGTTCCTTACAATGAGGTTTACTCGAAAAGCACAGAACAGTAATAAAAACTGCTATCAAAAATCGCTATTCCTGGACAATTTATTCTATCAAGTTTACATGGCGATTTAGACCATTATGCAAACTTTAAACATAATTGTACAGCTATGGGGGAGAGAAGTGATGTATCGAGCAAATGAAAAAATACAACGTAATATCAATTAGTTTATTGACGCGTTGAAACAATGCTTACAAAACCTGCTCAAAGCGTCCACCAGCCATTTCATTACTTGCATTGCATCATTGCAACATTCACCCCCATATGTTGCCAAAGAGTGGACTTCTTTGCTGGCGACTGCAATGCAAATTTCACTATAAACTTGATCATGGAGAGATATACATCAGAAGATTGCAATTCTTGTTAATGAGTGCAATTAACGTTGTGTAAATATCAGGAATTTTTAATGCATGGACATCTTCATGCGTTCATTATCATAATTTACCAGAGTGATCACTTATCTCTCCCATAGCCGGACAATGGTACGGTTCCAAGCCTCCATGCTATGGTAAAAAGCGTTTGTTTTGGTGACCCTTAACAGTGTATAACGTTTGGTAACTACCTTTAGAAACACCTTGTATAGAAGAAAACAAGGGTCTTGAGTAATAGGACACCCTGTACATAAATTTAAACAAAAAGTTTACATACTCTAAAAGTAGATCCATAGCTTCGACCAGGGCTTCCAAGGAAAGTAAATCTCCTCTGCTATGGGGAATGGCTCCCATGCTTTTAGCATTATCTTTCTTCTTACTGCCAGTTTTCTGTTTCAGAACAACTGTCAACTGATGATAACTCCGAAACAATGTATCTATCATTTCCATTTTATTTTCCCTACATACAAAAAAAAAATTAATTTATTAAAGATTAGAAGCTATCAACTTGGAAAAGGGTGCATCAAGATTGACAATGGATTTTAATAATCATATGATAAAGTAGCAATAAAGGAAATGGAATATACATGTATTAACTTTGGTGACATCACTTTAATCATTTGCATTGTGCCTTTGGTTATGCATATGGTTTTTAATTTCATATTATTTCAAATAGATGACTCCTTCTGGGTGTATCGATTTTCATGGCCCAGGCAAGAATGTTTCGTGGCCTTTAGCCAATGACAGCCAGCGAATCATGAGAATTTGTTTTGATGGGAAGCAAGTTTATCTTGAACAGACTTTAAAAAATGAAAAGTGAAAACAGGGTGGTAAGATTTTAATTTTTTATTTTATTCCACGGTTCTTGTGTTGTCCTTTTTTCTTCTACATTTTTGTCTTGAACAGACTTTAGAAAGGTTTCCACTTTAAGATGGATTTATGATCTGCTCATTTGGCTTAATAAATATTAATGAACAAAAGTGTGTATAAATGAAATAGAGACAAATCGAAACACAGCTAATTGACAGTAACTATTTGTTTTAATTATCCAATAACAAACCATTGGTGATCACCAAAAAACTAACTCAATCAAATCCCGTTATAACAAATTCCATTGTAATGAAGTTTTCACTGTAACTAAGTTTTTCTGTGGTCCCGGCAAAAATCCTATTCATTTAATGTTATTACGATCCCGCTATAACAAAATCTTTATAACAAAGTTTTCACTGTAAAAAAGCAAATTTCATTATAACGAAATTTTATTTGGAAATTGCTCATTAGGTGACAAATCAAATCTGTAAAAATCAGCAAATAAAAAATAGTCACTCTTGTTAGTAAGACAAATTATTTTAGTATAGGCCTATAAACAAAACGATTTTGAAGATCACGTTTCTATTCGAACAAATATTTTTAAGAATTACAGTATTGTTTTGAAACATTTTATTCGCCACTATTTTCAATACTGTGTACATGTATTGTTATCAATACTTTGTGGGAACTTAATCAATAAACGGTAGTAAAATGATAGCATTCCAGTAGTCCCGTGTGAGAATGGCCCAAGGTTTTGTTAAACTCGTAATTCTTCAATCCCTGTGTCGGCAACAACCCTGGAATTCCTCTCTGACAGGTTCACCCGACTAGTCACGTGTTGGCACAATGTGTGGAAAGGGATGGGGACCATGTCGAAAAGTAAACAGTGGCTTACATAGAGGACAAATGTAAGTATCAGATACAAAAAGAATTTTGAAAATCGGTTAGCAAATAAAAAAGTTACGGACCAAGAGGCTAAAATTCTTGAACAACTCTTGTACGTATTGGTCACCCTGTGACCATCTTTCAGTGTGGTACAAACGAGGAAGAAAACAAGCAATCGATTATATAATGAAAATCAGCCAATTGGTGAATGACACAAAAGAGTAACGTACAATTACCGAGGGTTGTTGCCGTATATACTCGCGTATAAGACGACCCGTGCATAGGCCGACCCCCTGTTTTTGAGCCCAAAAAGTGGAAAAACGCCTTGACCCGCGCATAAGCCGAGACAAAAAAAGGAGAAAAAAATGCAACGCTTGAGGGAAAAAAATTTTTATTACAAAAACAATAAATTTATAATAAGAACATCATTATGTGGGGAAACCTTCAAAAGTAGCATCTTCTTCATCAGACTCTCCGAAAAGTTGATAAAACTTTTCGTATTCTTCTTCATACATGTCGAATTTTATATTTTATAAACCATTTTTCGATCATGGTTTCAATTTTGTTTCGATCATCTTTCAGTATGCCTAATGCATTTTTATTTTAGTTATGTACTTTTGATTTTTGGATTTTTGGTTGTGGAAATCGATTCCTGGTCTTTTTTTGTGTATGTAATAATATGGTTTTAATTATAACCATATTAACTTTCTTTATTAAAACATTCTTGGACGATTTTCAAGACGCACTTGGCAAGAACACGATAGTAGGCTATCGATGTTCAAAAGGCATGCGGCAGTTTGGAGCACATTTCCGCGGGGCAAATCACTGGACCCCAGAGCATTTGCTTTTAACAATGGAAAAGTGGATGGAAAATTGAGGGAAAAGACGCGAAATACTGCACTGTATATTGTTTATAATTGTAAAATGTGCTGTTCAGGTCTATTAAATTTCATATGCTAGTGCTTGGCGATAGTATCGATGGTAGCTCATGTATCGATGTTCAAAAAGCTTCGAAATCGAATTTTTTAGTCTTCTAGAATCTTCGATGCTTGGATGTTCCATTTTGAATACTGTTTAGATTAATGTATTTACTGTATGTATTGCAATGAGAGAACACATAAAAATGCGCTGGTTTCGTTTGAAGCCCCTCCCCCTCTCATACTTTCTCCAATAAGGCCGTCACAGCCTTTTAGAGATTCTCATTATGCTGCAAGGAGAGAGAATACTTTTCTCTTATCAGAAATTTATTTATGTAGTGAAAGGGTTAATAAATGAAATCTAAACGAATTAATAAATAAAATTATTGCTTAGTTTTTTGTAAACTCCACTTATAAGAGTTTTCATCAACTCTGACCCGCGCATAGGCCGAATGTGGTTTTTAGGGGTCATTTTTTTGGGGAAAAAAAAAAAAATTGGCTTATCCGCGAGTATATACGGTAGATAAAACATAACATAAGCCAAAAATAAAAAGCTGACGTTTTTGGATAGAGGCTATCCTTTGTCAAAGCAGTGGGGGTATTATAGAAAGGGAAAGACAAGGGCTCAGAAAAGCCCGCAACCAATTAAGGAATAGCTGGAGTGGGAGGGGAATATGGGAAAGGTAATGAAGGAATATTGCCTTTGTTAAGGTTAATGTCATTAGGGATTAGGACAATTGAATTTCCAAATTGTTTTCTTTCTTTTTTGTTATGAAAGTTACTGCGAAGAACATAGAGGCTAACATCCTTTAAAAAAGTGGCCTGAGGAATTAAAGTGTTTAGTGATAGGGGTGTCAGCATTGTTAAAGATGCTGAACTTATGTCTGGGGAATCTGGTACATATGGTATTACCACTCTCTGACATACTTTGCAATGTAAGAGGTATACTAGGTTGTGCGAAGTGCAGGTCTGGCTCTCATTAATCTTGAGGCTAAAGGAGGAAACACTGCTGAAAATGGAGGTGTCAGGGTTAAATAGAGAATAGAGAAGAGGAGAGTCATCAATAATATGTTGGTGTTATCTTAGGACTTTTTTAATACTATTGAGGGTTGGATGATAAGGAAGAACTAGCATAGGTGTTATATTGGTATTTATTAATAACTATTACCCTTCTCTTTGATAAACATGTCCAATTTTCTTTTCAGTAAAGCATAAACAAAATGACAAGTTAAATGTACTCCTACCTGAATTTCTGTGTGCACAAAGAAAACTCCATGAAACTTTCAAAAATTCCTAATACCAGTTTTGCTTTAATAACATTCTTTTGTCCAGTGATAGTTGCAGAAGAGAAGTCAGAATATTTATCCTAATCGAGGGTAATGGGAAGAAAAGAAAAAAAAAAATAAGCTTAAAAATAAATCACTCTAAAATCGATTTACAATAGCTTTCATTAAACAAAAATGTACCAATTCAAAATCTTCCAAATCTGTTTTAATCAAACGGTCCCTGAACGAATTAAATGTTGTGAGAAAACGTTGAAAGACGTTAAAACGATCAGCTTCCAATGCCTCGCTGTCATCGTGTTCGTCCATGACTCTTCTCATACAAAACTGAATGCAATGCAACAGATGATCCTAAACATAAAACAATAAGATTTCAAGTTTGTTATCTTTTTAGTAATGACCAACTTCTTAATGAATGAATTTAGGATGGGAATTTTACTTACGACTGGTTCAGTGATAGTAACTTGATCGTTTTGTACTGATAAAACCAAATCCAATTTGATTGGTGGGCTCACGTCATCCTTCTCTTCTACATAACGTAAGAACTAAATAATAAATAACATATTTATGACTCACGAATAGTAATATAATATTTAAATAAAATACAGAAGGAAAATGGTAATTGTCAAACAGATTATTGGTAATTATACAAGGGCACACGGAAAAGTAATGCCTCCTAACTTTTAGGATCTAGAGGTACTTATGTTTTCACAATGTGCATCCCTCTGTCTAGCATTTGAATGCTTCCGAATATTCGCCTTCCATTTTTGACAACTTAGGCAAAATGACAGCCTGAGTTCGCTGGTGGGAAAAAACTGGTGAACTATGAGGCGTATACAAAATGTATTGGACCTTTATTTTTCCTGGCTGAACAAATGAACCGCGGGTTTTTTTCCTCTGGTGATGGGGTGTAGGTGACCTTCATCTGCATGTGGGCGTTTTGTCTCCTACGCAGAGCTCGTGAGTTGCTGTCTGGCATCGTGAGAGTGAGTGAGCGTAATACACGCCTGTCGGTTTTCGATTTTCTCGAAAGGCCAAACCATCAACAAAGCATACTATCTGATGGTTCTTCGTCGCCTTCGTGATGCTGTACGACGGAAACGACCCAACCTTTGTGCTACAGGATCTTGTTTGCTCGATCACGACAATGCACCTGCCCATTCATCAAACCTGATTCAGAAGTACGTGACTAAACACAGCACTCCTTTGGTCAGTCTGCCTCCTTACGCTCCTGGCATGGCTCCATGCGACTTTTGGCTATTCCCCAAGCTCAAAACACCGCTGAAAGGAACCCAATTTCAGTCACAAGAAGACTATGCAGAAAAAGACGGCGGAGCTGTCCGCCATTCCCAAACAGGCCTTCTAAAGATGCTTCCAACAATGGCGGCAGCAATGGGAGAAGTGTGTGCAGTCACAAAGAGTACTTTGAAGGGGATTAATGTTTAAGTCATACGGGTGAATAACTTTAGTTTTCCCAGGCAAAGGTTCGATACTTTTAGTACATACTTCATACTTCTGGATTCAGTAACAGAAGGGGCCATTACAATTCCATGTATAAATGGCCTATGTGTTGATCAATGCATTTCTCTCTTCGCCATTTGATACCTTAGGCATAGAGAAAGCTTGTGCAATAAGTGAACATAGGAAAGTGGCCTTCCTTCGTGGTCAAATTGATTCAATGGTGCGTATTTTAATGGTACCAGTGGAAACTTTTAATGCTAAGAAATGGTGCGATATATCAAACAGTTTGTAATGACAAGTTATGAATGAATATAACAAGAAATTAATGATACCAGGAGATATCAGAAAGTAATGCCATTTATTTTTTTTCAAACAATAATTGGATATACCACTTCGATCCCGAAAGCAAGAGATCATCAATGGAGTTCCTCCACAAAGGACCCCTCTGCCAAAATATGAGGGGCATTCATATTTGACCTGGGCTTTATTTTTTGTAAATTTCATTGTTGTAAAAATCTAAACTCTCATGGTTGGGATGGCAACAACTGCCCCTCATGCAAATGCAGCACCACTCATTCGGTTGCCATGACAACCGATTGTTTGTTTAAACAAAATGGTGGACAGCAATGTGTCGACCAAAGTGGGACAACGAATAGTCATCAACTTTCTCCACAACGAAGGTGTGAACACATCTGAAATATATCAGAGACTTCAAAGACAGTTCACCAAGTCATGTTTGTCTCGATCATCTGTCTTTGCTTGGTTTTGCCAAAAGTTTGAAGGAGGGCGAGAATCCACCGGCAATGAACCTCATAAGCAAAGGCCAGCAACTGCTGTCAATGATGGCATCATCGCACGAACACATGAGCTGATAAGGGACAACAGGCAGATTCATGTCCGAGAATTAGCTTCAATACCGAACATCAGCACCAACAGTGTGGAGACCACATCTACGATAAGTTGATATTCAACAAGATCTGTGCCAGATGGGTCCCTAAGCAACTCTCCGAGGATTACAAAACCACCCAGGTGGAAAACTGTTCCATGCTGCTGCAGTAATGTGATGGAAGAAGTGACAGTTTCCTAAGGTGTGTTGTGACCACCGACGAGACATGGATTCATCACCATACTCCTAAAAGCAAGCGTGCGAGCATGGAGTGGCGACACACTGACTCACCACGACCCAAGAAATTCAAGATGACACCGTTGACAATGAAAATGATGGCGACTGTATTCTGGGACAATAAGGGTATTAATTCATGTCGATTTTCTGGAAGAACGTCGAACCATAAATGCACCCTACTACTGTGACATTTTGAGGACGTTCCTGAAGCTGGCACTAAAGAAAAAGCAACCAGGACTCCTTATAAGTGGTGTTTGTTTTCTGTAAGACAATACTAGACTGACTATGGACACACTGACGGAACTCAAATGAGAGATCTTACCCCATCCTCCATATAGCCCGGATCTCTCCTCTTACGACTATCACCTTTCTGGACCATTGAAAGAGTTCTTGGGAGGGCAGAAGTTCGGCTCCAATGAGGAAGTAAAAAAAGGCTGTCCTGACATGGTTTCGACATCAGCCTGAAGATTTCTACAGAACCAGTATCCAGATGGTCCCAGAACGCTGGAAAAAATGTGTAGAGAAGCAGGGAGAGTTTTTTGAGAAATAACTGGTGTGTGTGTGTGTGTGTGTTTTTTTTGTAGTTTCCTGAATTTATAAAAAAAAGAGTCCAAGTCAAATTTGAACACCCCTCGTAGTTTAATGCCATACCATCAGAAGGTTACCATCTGGGATATTTCACAGTGCATAATGTACTGTGAAAACCTAAATAAACTTAAAGCAGGAATTCAAAGAGTTCATCCACATGGAGCAGCCCCTCCTACAGCATGATAAGGTTTGCCCATATGCCAATGCAATGACAACAAGTCAGATTCAGCATTATGGTTTCATTGTTGTTAATCATCCTCCATACAGTCCTGATCTGGTGCTATTCAATTATCATGTTCCCAAAACTTAAGGAACATCTGAGAGGGCATAAACTCTAATGATGCAGTGCAAACAGAAGTGCGGCTGTGATTTCACAGTCAAAGTGAAACATTCTACAGTGACAGTATCACCCGTGGGAGAAATGAATTCATTGCCAGGGTGATTATGTGGAAAAGTAATAATGGTGCACAGCAGATTTGAGTTTCTCATCAGTCTCAAACACTGCCACCCAGAAATCTCTTCATGGGACCAAAGAGGGAGCTAAGTCCAGACTGTAGGCTGGGTGGTCCAGAACCTCCCAACCGAAAAAGACCAGTTTTGCTTTGATGACATTGGTCATATGCGGGCATGCATTGTCACAAAAAAGTCGAACATCGTTTCCTCTTTCTGCTTGCTTATTCCAAACAGCACACCGTAGATTAGTCAACTTTCACAATAGGTAGCAGCGCTGACAGTTGACCCATGAGGCAGGAATTCTGCGAGTAGGATGCCTTGCATATCCCAAAAATCTTGGAGCATAATAGCATAATCTTCTGCTCTGAAGGAAAAATTTTAAATTTTTTTGCGAACCGGAGAATGTGGATTTTCCACATCATACCTGCAGTTTTAGGCTCAGGTCTGAAGCGCAAGACCCAGGACTCATATCCTGTGACAGCACCATTCAGAAACGCATTTTCCTCCTGATTGTACCGCTGCAGATGTTACAGACCGCATGCCATTCTACTGCCTGCCTGTTCTGGTGTCAGATTTTTTGGAATCCAATGTGAACAGACTTTGCAGTATCCAAGCTTCTCATGCACCACATCTTTGGCAGATCCATAGGTTACATCAAACATTTCACTCACTTCTTTCAAGGAAATGTGACGTTTTTATCTGATTGTGTTTGTTAATATCTTCGATAATGGCTGGTGTTAATAGTAAACTTATTTCTCCACATGGCACTGTAAACTTCTACCAATTCCCCATGAATTTCAGTGGGTTTTGTTACCTTTTGCGAGAAGAAACCATATAGGAGCTCGTTGTTCTTTCACTGTAGACGATGTGATAGCTGCTGCCATTTGTAAAATCAACTGTTTGTGCGTAGTGCGTGTGCGCAGAAATAATTCTTGTTATGCATGTACTCAGCCTTCTTTTTGGTTACGTTAACTTTTATACAGAGATTATATTTCCTCCTTTAAAGAATAAATAGCGTTAGTTTCTGATATCCCCTCGTTCAACAACTGACTAACTTTTACTTAACAAATATCTCAAACACATTGTTTACAAAATACATTTTAACTATTTTAAAGGTTGAGGAATAATTCACGAGCATTTTTTCAAATTTAAAAATGCACAGAGAAATCAAACACACTGGCAAAATGTTTTACGTTACTTGAAAGAAAATTTTTTACTCTACAAGAGAGTGCATTTTGATTTTTTAATTTTATTGATTTTTGTGTATTTTCAGATCATTAAAATGGAATGTCAAGTAGACTAAACTGAGAATTTTTGACACCATTTACTTTTTTTGCATTTAAACGAAGTGTTAAGGCCACGAAAGCTGCTCGAGAGATTTGTGCAGTGTATGGAGAAGGAGTAATGCATCAGTGTACCGCCTGCCGTTGGTTTTCACGCTTTAAAAATGGAATTTCTGACCTTATGGATGGACCAGACACCAATCAACCAACCATTGAGTTCGATGAAGACCAGTTGAATCAACTTCTTCCTGAAAATCAACGTTAAACAACCAGTGAATTGGCAGAGCAGATGGATTGTGGTCAATAAACTGTGATGAACCACCTTCACTCAATGGATAAGGTTCAGAACTTGGCACTTAGGTGCCACACTGAGCGAAAACAACAAAAACCAACACTCCAAATCACTGCTAGTTTTCTCGCTCGAAATCAGTCGACACATGGTCACAATGAGCATTTCCTTTACCACAATATAAAGCAGTGAAAAGAATGATTCAGTACCGACAAACGAGCGACTCCGCGAGCCAAACAAAACCTTCAGCCTCGAAAGACCATGTTGCGTTTATGGTGGGACTGGGAAAGCACAATTCACTAAGAACTGCTTGAGCACAAACAAACACTCAATGCAGAGCTCTACGCTCGACAGCTGCACCAACTCAACACTTTGGCAAATTTTATTTCTAAAATCTCAATAGACTCCATTATACCAATAAAGTTCTTATTATCAAATATTATAATCTTTATTGACAATTTTTATTCAAAGATGTGCTAATGGTTCTAAGGGGCCATCCATAAATCACGTCACACATTAAGGGGGAAGGAGGGGGTCAACAAAGTGTGACATCATGTGACAAAGGGGGGGGGGGACGAGTCATAAGCTTCGTGACGTCATATGTATAAATCTAAAGTATTAAAACTCTAAATTTCAACTCTAATGAAAAACTTTAAAATATTACCAACTCTATCAATATAATAATACGAGGGTGAATCAGAAAGTAAGTTACACTCTGAAACAGTAAAAACAACAGCAAGTAAAAATCTCATACACACCAAACAGGAGAATTGCAGAAACTGTGGACCAACAACGACTAAATAAAACTGGAAAAACCACAATCCCACAACGAGATTTTATCAAAAGTTTATTATGGGCAGACGCAAAGACACATCAAAACCAGAGTTGGAGAACATTTGGCTAGCGTCAGAAATGGGAGATTCTCTATTTCCAGATTCGCCAACCACAGACTGGATCAAAAACACACTTTCAACTAGAAGGATTCCAAATCTTACACAGCACAAGTAACACGAGAATACTGAACTTTCTGGAATCCCTCAAAAGTCAGTGAAGAAAAAGAGAAGTTACTAAACACAGATAACAGTCCTCTAAACGTTTCAGACTCAGTACACCTCAAAAAACATTTAACAAGGAAGAAAGAATCTCAAGCAACGGCTACAATAAACGACACTTAGATTCTCTCAAAACTCTAAGCACTGTAAACGTAATTGTGACTCTATTAACGACTTGTACCTACTATAAACAACCGTTATTATTTTTTTGTTCTCTCAAAACTTTTGTCTCCTGATTATTCATTATATAACTGCTTTACTTAGATTGGTTAATCGGTATAATCCCTTGCTATATAAATCCTGTGTTAACCTGCTACTACATCAATCATTCTATTTTCTTTCTGGCAATCGTCGATCTTATTATTTTTTCATAATGTGGAAGATCTCTGGGGTTAGTCAGGCTTCTTGCCTATTTCAGTAATTTCATGTGGAATATATTCTGGTAGGGTGAGCTTCGTGAAAGCACTGTTTTCGTCCCACCTAAACAAATGTACACTTCACTGTTCGATTGTCGATTGTTACTACATCAGAACAGGCTTCTGATCATCTTGTATCACGCTGACAAAGACAGTAAATAACGAGTAAATAAAGTCTCGCTGTGGAATCGTGGTTTCTCTGGTTTTATTTGATTCCTACACACATTCTGAAGAAACTTCCACCATTTATTTCATTTTTTACATAAATGACCCAATAATTGTAACCACTTTTCTGAATGTGAAATTAACTTTTCCATGCCGCTACGGTAAAAATCCTCTCCAGCGTTTCTCAACCATATCAGCACACTCCCATAAGAAACGCTAACTGTTCTGGCGGTTTCTTTAATATTCTTCGATTGTTCAGAATCATGTCATTGACGTGGGCATTAACTCGGAAGTGTTGGAAGTGAATGGTCTTCCTGTGCAGTATTCATCTGTCAAATCTGAGCGCTCATTTTCGAACTATTGGCACCCCTTCACAATTGCAGGACGAGAAAAAATCACATTATCCCCGTAGACACTGCAAATTTCCTTATGGGTTGCAGTGCAATTTAAGCCTTTCGCCCACAAAAAATGGATTTTTCTGAGAAATCTCCAACTTGCAGCGTACAAACAGTTGCTGCGCCATGACAACAATACTCTTACATACGCAATAAATGCGTGAACATGTTACAATTATAGATATACAGGCAACATCCTTAAAAACTGCGAATGATGTCGGCGCTCTTCGATCACAGACTGTGCTGAGTGTATCTTACTTTTTGATTCATCCTTGTATTATAAGGCTTAAATTTGTTCGTAGCAGTTTTTAGCATGTGGCGGCCACGTGAGTTCAAACTGGTTTTACTTTTTGTTCAGCGAGTTGGCCGCCTTTGGGACGTGCCGGAGAAGTTCTTTGTTTGATAAACGATGACGATGCTATATGTTTGGAGGAAGAAGATGTTGACACATCGAATGTTCCTAACATTATCCAAATCTAGAGCGAAGAAACTGCTATGGCAGTCATAAATAATATAAAACAGAATAGGTTCAAAGTCCATGGAGACAAGATGATTAAATTTTGATCGTTCATTTGATTGGTTATGTTTTGCAAATTTTCCAAAATGTTTGATTTATTGTCGATTTTATGAAAAAAGATTTTAAATAGAAATATATAAATAATTTTGGAAGTGCTGTTTTAATTTAATAATTCTAAATTTAAAACTGCAAAATATGTGAAGTCACACCAGGGGAGGGGGGGAGTCACATAAATATGAGCATCTGTAACAAGGACGGGGGTGGGGTCCAAAAAATCATGAAATTCGTGTGACGTAATTTATGGATGGCCCCTAAGACAATTTTCTCTCCCTCTCATAGAATAGCACTAACGACAATAATGAAATTTTAAAAACTTTTACCTGAGAGCTTAATAATTCAAGTATTGGTTCCTGCAAACCTGGATTTTTACACAAAACTTTGCATAATCCCTAGTGAAAATAAATTTACACTCAATGAATCTAGCAGTTTCAATAAAAAAAAGATAAAATATAAACATAAATTGCCAAGAATTACTTCATAAATCATGCAACGAATTTCTGGCTCTTGAGTCAAACATCTTCGGAGACTCCCTAAAACATCCAAGCAAACAGCTTCTTTAAGTTCTGGCTGGATCTTACAAGGAGTATGCACATCAAAGATCACCTGAAAAAATATATTTAGATTTAACATATTTTATATCTGCTCTTCAAATCCTAGGACCGGATCATTAACACAGCCACTCGAGAGAGTGGCAAACAACACTAAGTTAAGGGGTGAAGGTCAAGGGCTACTTTCCTAATGCGCATTTAATTTCTGCACTCAAGCACGAGTGTTGCTTGATCTTTTCCTTGAGAAAACCAATCGTGGGTTTGAGGGTGTTTTTAATGAAAGTGACGAAATTTTCGTGGGGAAAGCATTGTGTTGCTAGACAACAACAATCGAGGACATAGGTCAATCTTTCAAAAACGGAAAAGAGTGATACCACCACCGAGAAACAAGGAAGTAGAAGAGAAAATCTATTATGTTTAGGATGGCCTACACAAATAAACTTTGTTATTCTTTATATAAAATATTTTTGCCTGAAAATATGCACTGGTAGCAAAAAAAAAAAAAAAAAGTAACACCTAGAAGGAATGGGTCAATTTATTTGAAATTTTGCACACATGTAGCACTGATGGCACTTAAGAAATGATTCAAATTGCCAGATAATACGTCCAGAATAATGTTGTAGACAGTGGGTCCCATGCCCCAATAGACCACATTAGTAGATCATATAACCACCGCTTGAATGCAGGCCTCAACTCTTGCATAAAGATGCTGGATGTCGTCTTGGGATAGGTTGTTCCAAGCCTCCTGAACATGCTGGTGGAATTGTTGCAGCTTGTGTGCAGCACCAATGAACGTTACGTCCCATCAAGTTCTACACATTCTCAATTAATGATAAGTCTGGAGGTCATGCTGGCCAGGGAAGTAGTGCCCCATGCTGTAAAGCCTGCAAGCTAACACGGTCAGTGTGTGGACGGGCATTGTCCTGCTGAAAAAACATGTTACCCTCCTGTTGCAAGAAGGTCAGGAGAACAAGTTCCACAATCTGCTGCACCTACCGAATGCTGTTCAATGTTCCATCCATAAACACTAAGGGTAATCACGAGTTACAACTGATCGCACCCCACACCAATACACCAGTGGTTAGACCTGTGCGTAATAGACGAATTCACTGTGGAAGATGGCCCTCTGTTGCTCTTCGCCTCATACATACACATCCATCACTGGTGTACAGGCAGAATCTGCTCTCATCACTAAAGACCACAGACCTCCATTTGGCTCTTTCGAAGCACCACTGCAACCATGCAAGACAGTGTTCTTGCAGAACTAGGAGTCTGATTAGAGAGAACCGTGCCTGTAGTCCTGCAACTTGCAAACGATTACCAATGATCCGTCTTGACAAAGCTGGCACCACTCAGGCCCCTTATCTCTACTGTGGATGCAGTCGGTTGCTCAAAGCTTCTCGTACAATTCGACGGTCTTCTTATGGGTCAATAGTGCGTGGGCATTCAGAACCAGGTCTATGCGAGTGCACTCCTTCTGTAAACTATTGCTGATAACATCAAACCATCACAAAACATTATGATTGATCTGCGCCACAATACGCCAATGAGACAATCCAGCCTCTCGAAGTCCCGCAATCCAACCTCTGTCAAATTTCATGAGTTGTTGCACAGGAGCATGGTGGCATGTGTGAGGCATACTTACAGCTCTATTCAAGATATTAGAATACTCGCAGAAGACAACATTCTGATTGACATACTGGCCCAATGGTAACTCGTTTCATTAAAATTAAAATTGTAAAGAGAAGGAGGTGTCTTGCTATTGGCGTAACAAAAGTAAGATTCAAAACTAGGTCATCTAAATAAGGTAAAAAAAAAAAAGTAAACTAACGATTCAGAAAATTAGAATATGTAATTTACCGGTTCAAAATATTAGAATATCAGGATGGGAAGGGTAGCTGACCCTTCCATATTTAAGTTGGTCAGTTGAAAGTGTGTAAGTATAACATGTCTGTCATTGAACACTACTTGGAAGCTATTTTTCTCACTGCAATGGGTTGTAAAAACAAAAACCCTCATCATAGCCCTACATCAAAACGGTAAAATGCAGAAGGAAATCGCCACAAAGTCAAATCTGCTGAGTGCATAGTATAAAGAACTATTCAGCAACGCAAATGTGGTGACAGCTTTGTGACAAGACGACACAAGTGCCAAAGAAAAGGAGCAACAACTGTGCGGGATGAAACGTGCCTGAGGAACAACATCGAGAAAAACTGTTTCAAAAACGTTTGGCACATTTATTGACTGTGAGGCCTGCATAGAATACACGTCTCTAGGTCAACTGAAGTTTGTATCAAGAATTCCAAAAAAAAAGCCCACGCTGACGCGCTAGTAAAGGAACTCTCGTGTGAAGTGGTGCAGAGAGCATCTTTTCTGGAGTGATGATGAATGGAACAACGTACTGTTCAGCGATGAATCAGTGTTCTGCGTGTGCCATGGTGACATAGGTACCCGCATATGGAGAACAACGACAGAAGCATTCAGCAGAGAGTGTCTTAAACGTTCTGTCAAATTTGCAGCACCTGTCATGGTATGAGGGTTTATGGCCGCTGAAGGAGTACAACACTTATGTGTTTTGAAGACCCATGTAACTTCGAAGTATATCAAGAAGTCCTCCTCATTACATGCTCAACTCTGCAGAAGAGCTGTGTGGTGAGGACTTCATATTCCAACAGGATGGTGGGTCCTGCCACAACTCTAAAGCAAACAATGGCATGGCAGAAATCTCGAAACATTACGGTGGTTCCTTGGCTTGCCAATTCTCCCAATTTCAACCCAAGAGAGAACTTATGGGGTGTAATGAAAAAGCAGCTCCAAGTCATATCACCAGGGAATAAAGCTGATCTCATCATTTGTTTGGGACATGTGTGGAATTCTTACAAAGGTTGGATTGTGCGAGGCTTGTTGGCAATATGAGAAACAGATTACGGGCTATGATCAAAGCACGAGCGGATGCTATCAAATTAATGTTTATTCGTTAACTTGTCCACGTATTCTAACATTTTGAACCAATCAATTAAGTATTCTAATTTTCTGAATCGTTAATTTATTTTTTTTTACCTTATTTAAATGACCTAGTTTTGAATGTTACTTTTGTTATGCTAATAGCAAGACACCTCCTCTGTACAATTTTAATTTTAATGAAATGAGTTACCATTGGGCCAGTATGTCAATCAGAATGTTGTCTTCTGTGAGTAGTCTAATATTCTGAATAGGAGCTATACAATCAACTGTTCCAGTACAGTGCAGATGCCAAACTGATGATTTCATGCAAATCTGGTCGGAACCATTCTTCTACAGGGAGGGCCTGGGAGCCACTCTGTGCAAGTTCTTCTGGATGTATTGTCTTGCAATTTGGCAATTTGAATCATTTCTTGTATGCCACCAATGCTACATGTGTGCAAAAATAAATCAACCATTCCTTCTTGGTGTTGCATTTTTTTATTTTTTTTTTCCAGCAGTGTAATTTAATATATATCTGCGTTTGACTTGAATACCTTTGGGGTCATATGAAAGATTTGGTTTACAAGAAAAAGCCGACAGACCTTATTAGCCTTGAAAAATCCATAACTCTTGAATGTGTAACTGACAACTTTGTGACTAGGTTGCGCTATTTTTATCACCTCTGAAGGTTATCATTTTGAAAACCTTGTCCATTAAATTCCTTTTTCACGTTCTTTTGAATAAAAAAAAAAGAAAATTTTTGTAGTGTTATCTGCAACGGCTAAAGAGTTATTTGAGTTAAGCATTGTGGGTTAATTAAAAATTACCCTGTATATGCATGATAAAAGTATAAAGTCCTGGGGAAACTCTTTTTCTTGTTTTATTTTTTTTTTTTTTTTTTTTTTTTTTTTTTTTTTTTGTCTTAATCTCAATTTGAGATTAAGACAAAAAAATTATCCGCTAAACTTGATACCATTCGGAAAGTCCAAAAAGCCCCCTCTTCTAGTAAAGGCCAGACTATACGCAGAGACAATGTGATAAACCAGTCTAATATCCCTTTCAGTAAAGATGAACTAGATTTTTTAGGCAAAGGGTTAAAATTCTCATTCAATAATAAAGCGAACGATTTATATAATCTAATAGGTAATATTGAGGGAGGAATCAAGTTTTTACCCGAACCTAAGAAAAGGGCTATTCGTGAACAGTGCTGCAAAACTATCGCTAAAAATGTCCAGGACTACATCCCTTCTGATGTTGAACGTCGCTCCTCCAAAATTGTTAAGTCCCTTAAATCAAAAGATTGTTTTTTCTTGAAAAGCGATAAAGGCAACAGTACCGTTATTTTAAACAAACAGGATTATTTTAATAGAGTTGACCAAATCATTAAAGATGGACCTTTCGAATTAGTGAAAAAAGACCCTCTTCCCAGACTCAAAAGGGAGGTTAAAGATATTATTAAGAATTGCCCAACCACTATACCACGTAATTTAGTCCCATTTTTAACCATCAAGAATCCTACTATACCCAAGCTTTATGCTCTACCTAAAGTGCATAAACCAGGGAATAATATGAGACCCATCGTGTCTAATATCAACTCCCCCTTATATCCCATATCGAAATTCCTAGCAAAGTTCTTAAAAACCCTCAGAGTTTCCGATTTCGACAGTACCGTTAGTAATAGTGTTGAATTAACGAAGAAACTGGCCAATGTGGTAATTAACCCGAATGATATTTTAATCTCCTTCGACGTTGTCTCTCTCTTCCCTAGCGTTCCCATCCCTGAGACACTTAAGTTTTTAAAAGAGGTCCTAGTTAGAAATAATATTTCAGAGAATCAAATTGACGAGATCCTCCGTTTAACTAGGATTTGCGTCAACAACAATCTTTTTAGTTATAAAGGTGACGTTTATGTCATGAAAAAGGGTACCCCAATGGGCTCGTGCCTTAGCCCAATTTTGGCAGAAATTTTTCTTAAATCGTTTGAGGATATCTTGAAGAAATCGGGCCACTACTTTCCCCGTATTTGGTTTCGTTATGTTGACGATATTTTTGCGGATTTTGATCCTGTTGCTTGCAACGTCACTGATTTCTTGGATCATTTAAATTCTTTCTACCCCAGTGTTCAGTTTACTTTCGAACAAGAAGTTGATGGAAAATTACCATTTCTAGATGTTATGATTATAAAGACCTCTAACTCCCTTTCTTTTGATGTTTATCGTAAACCATCAAACCAGCTTAATTTTATCCCGTCAGATTCCAGCCACCCGTGGAACCACAAGCTTGCCACGTTTATCTCTATGATAGACAGAGCGATCAACCTTCCATTGGACAAGAAGACCCTGAACAAAGAAATCTCCACAATTAGAAAGATCGCCACAAGGAATGGATATAACCAAAGGACCATCACAAGGATTTTAAAAAAGAGGACGTTCCATAAATTTATCAAAGACAACACGACTTTAAAGAGAATCACAGGGAAGTACACCACGATATCAATACCCTTTAATAATCAATTAGTTAAGGGCCTTAGCTCCATTTTTAGTAATCACGACCTAGCTTTATCTTTCAGCAACCCAAACCAAGCCAAACTATTACTGGGTAACCCAAAGGATAAGGTGCCCCCACTCCTGCAGACTGGAATCTACAAGGTTAAGTGTCCTCAGTGCCCCAAAGTTTATTTTGGACAGACGGCCCGCAATCCTACCATTCGATTTAAGGAACATTTGGCCCACTTGAAGTATGGAAGAAGAAACCTGTCCGCTGTGGCGAAACACTGGTTGGATACGGGACATAGAATATCATTCAACGATCTTGTACTTGTTAAAGCAATAAAAAATAATCGCCTTCTGGATGCCTTTGAAAGTTTAGAAATCTCATCAGCCAACAGCAAAAATTTACTAAACTCCGACAAGGGACCCATTGGAGATTCCAAACTGATTAACTATTGGTCCAAATGGACCAATCACTGATCTAGCCCCCTTAGTGGGGTTTATCACTCTTTCTGTCATTGGTGCTCTCAGACTATAAATATCGGTCTTGTTCTTTTTCACACTCAGTATCATCTGGTGTGTTACTCCCTTCTTTTCCACCTGCTGAATGATGAGAGCTTCGCCCTCGAAAAGCGCTTCTAGGATTAGGTTGTATTTTTCTTTTTACTTAATTTTTGTTGTGGTTAAAGAGTTGTTATTTACTTTGTCTTTACTGTATATGCATGCTTATAAAATAATAAAGGCATACATAATACACTTTGTTTGAATTATGCTGCAGCAGTTTCCTTCAGAATTTGGACGGGTGTAACCAACCAACCAAACCATGAACATGAAAATCAGGAGTGAAGGGGGCTGCTCGAAAGTTGTTAGTTGTCCTAGCTGTATGGGACTGGAATTGTCATGGAGCAAGAAAACACCCTGCAACAACCCTCCAGTCTTTGTTTTTGATAGTCTTACACTCATGTGTATAAGAATGATCGTCTTACACTAATGTTAATTAACGACGCTAATTAATGATGTTTTCGTTTGTGACAAGTTTTGTGAATAGCAATAAATGATGTTAGACACCGTAATGATGAATTCTTCTCGATAAGTCGCTAACAACGCTTTTGTGAATCTGGGCCTAAGGTTGTTAAATGAATTTACAAATTTCAGCAATGTCAAACGTTTCTGTCGATATATGCACCGCTTTTCTTACCAATTCCAGAAAATGTTTACCTCGGTTCCTATTGTAGAAGACTGGCTGCTTTGACTGTATACTGGGTCAGAAAGGGTCTTAAACTGCCTCAACAATAACAAATAACCACTAGCAGCTATTTTGCGAGTTTCAAAATTCCTAATATTAAAGAAAAAACAAAACAATGACATGAGAAGTACGAAACCTTGTCTCATAACCCAGCCATCCCTATAGAAAATAAAAGTAAAAACCTACTCTTACTTTGAAAAGGCAGCTTTGCGTATTGCAATGAAAAAGGAGTCTTTTAGATTTGGTCTGTATGTCAGGAAGCAGCACATTGTTTTCATAAGTCCCACTGCATTAGACAAAGGTAAGATTGCCAAGTAATCGAGTGTCCACTGGATTTTGGAAATATTTTCCAGGATAAAAAACGGAAATGACTTTGTCAGTTTTAATAGAAGATCTGATTCAAAAAAAGAAATAAAATTCAATGATTTATTTTGGAAACTTAATATTAATCTTGATATTAATAATTAAAGAAAGAGGATTCGCGTTTTACCGCTATAACTGTTAACAGAACTTTTGTTTTTAACACTCAAATTAACAAGCCGTTCCAATATGGTTTCACGTACTGCACTGCATGTCTAGAAAAAATAGAACAAAACAATGAAATGGCTTAATTTTTGGTATATTCACAAAGTTTCAAGGCTGATTTTTTCATGAGTAGGGGAGAGCACACAGACTGGTTCCATCGACCGGGTGAAGTAGTGGGAGGAGGGGGGGGTGTCAGCTAAACGACACCACCAGTAGCAGTTACTTCCGAGATGCTGGAGGGTGCACACACCACCAGTGGCAGTTACTTCCGAGATCGCTAGTGGAGTGAGTGCGTGTCAGTGACCCCCGTTGAAAACTCGGGGAGTGAGTCGAAAATGCTCCGACGTTTGAAGGATCGATTTCGCCAGGAGATCAAAGACAATTGGGTTCTTCAACACAACAATGCACCTTCTCACACGTCACTCGCTGTCGATGAAGTTTTAGCCAAGTTCAACGTGGCAACAATGCCCCAGCCACCCTAAAGCCCTGACCTAGCTCCCAGCGACTTCTTTCTGTTCCCCCGAATTAAGGGAAGTGATACGACAGGATTCCAGCAGCCCAGGCAGCTTCATTGCAAAGAATTCCAGGGAGCCTATGAACAATGGAAAAAACGCTGGCAGCATTGTGTTGATGCCCAAGGGTCATATTTCAAAGACTTTTAGTTCACTGTACAAGAATGTTTAATAAATTTTTTGTTCTGAGACCAGTCTTGAAACTTTGTGAACGCACCCTATATAATACACATACAAGAGGTATCCAAAATAAACCGGAATAGTGGTGTTGATAGCCAGGCGCTTGTATTACCGATTTCTCCCACTAGGTGAGTGTAGGCAAATACTTCCTCTGTTGTTATACTAAGCGGCATTGCTAGGGAAACTTGTGCGCAGTCTCTGTGAGGCATTATATAAAGACTGTTTCGTTTGCACAGTGTTTTTATTGCACAGGTAATGACAGATTCTCGTGAACAATGTGCGGCCATTAAATTTTGCTTTTTGCTCAGTAAAAATGCGGCGGAAACTGTTGTAATGTTGAAAACAGCTTATAAGGAGGATGCTATGAGGAAAACTCAAGTGTACAAGTGGTTTAACCACATAAATTGAAGAGCTTCCACACCCCGGGCATCCATCAACCTCACGAACCGAAGAAAATGTCAATAAAATTAACGAACTGGTGCCACACCTGATGACGCCAAAGCAAAAGGAGACTCTCTTGGAAGCCTGCCATGAATCGAAGGAGCAGTTCCAAGCTAACCCAGAATTTTTTTCAAAGATCATCACTGGTGATGAATCCTAATGCTATGGTTAGGATCCCGAAACAAAGCAACAATCCAGTCAATGGAAGACCGCAAATTCTCCTTGTCCGAAAAAAGCTCGTCAGGTGAAATCCCGATTTGTGGCAGTCAGGTGACTGGTTCTATCACCACAATAATGCGCCTGCTCACACAGCCCTCACCGTGCGCCATTTTTTAACCAAAAATAACATGACTCCATTGACTCACCCTCCTTACTCACCTGATTTGGCACCTTCTGATTTTTTTTTTGTTTCCCCAAATGAAAAGGGACCTGAGAGGAAAACGTTTTGCGGACATCGACGAGGTCAAAAAAAAAAATGCTGGAGGCTCTGAAAGGCATCGAAGAAGACGAGTTTTAAAGATGCTTTGAACAATGGGATAAACGTTTGGACAAGTGCATTCAATCTAATGGATAGTACTTTGAAAGTGACCAAAGTTAAAACATGAAAAAATAAATACACATGATTTTTCATTAATAGATTCCGGTTTCTTGTGGGTACCCCCTCATATTATCCAAAAAAAAAGTTAACAAAAAATCATTACTGTGTATTATAAAAAATTGCGACCACTCATTTACACAACAACATGGGTCGAGGCAAGACAGTGGGTCAAGATATGTGCAACAGAATAATCCAACAATTTAGAAACAACGTATCTCGGCGTGAAAGAGCCAGGAATCTTGGACTTCCATCATCTACAGTTCATAATGTCTTTAATAGGTACAAGACAAAGTGGAAATACCACACCGTTCGTAAAGGGCAAGGATGAAGACCAATTCTGACTGCTCGTGATCATCAGGTTTTCAGATGTCACTACATTAAAAATAGATATTCAACAGTGACACAAACTGCAAAATAGGCTCGAGGATTCTATCAAAAACCTTTCTCGTTGAATACCGTTTGCCACTATCTCACAAAATGTAGGTTGAAGATCTATTATGCAAAACGAAAGGTGTTTGTAAACACACAGCAGAAACATAGGTGCCTGGCATGGGCACGCACCCATCTGAAATGGACTGACGCCCAGTGGCGACGTGTTTTGTGGTTCGACAAATTTACATTTACAGTTGTTGTTGACGAAAATCATCGGCCTGTACTTAAGACCAAAGAGGAAAAGGACAATCCTGCCTGTTACCAACATGCTGTACAGAAGCAAGCTTCAATAATTGTCTGGGACTGCATGAGTGCCAATGGATTGGGAAACTTGCACACCTGCAACTTGCATTTTGGAACTTTAGAAGAACATATGTTGCCTTCTCGGCGACATCTGTTTGGAACTCGTCCCTTTCTATTTCAACAAGGTAATGCTAAACCCCACACCGCTCGCATTATAGGACAATGGCTATACAATAGACAAATTTAGATGTTAAACTGGCCTGCCTGCAGTCCCGATTTGTCCCCAATAGAATACATATGGTGAATTATTAAGAGTGAGTTACGTCAACGACGACCCCGTGCAGTTCAACAGCTGAAAACTTTTGTACAGCAGGAATGGCAACAAATTCCCGTTGCAATGGTACAGAAATTGGTATCATCTGTTCCTTGATGGCTACAAAGTGTAATCAGAAGAAAAGAAGACGTCACCCAATAGTAATTCGCCCATTGTCCCAACACTTTTGGAGTGTATTGCAACCACTATTTCGCAAAAAACTCATATTTATTACTGTTAGTTAAATTTTTGGTTCCGAAATGTTTAATATCTACCCAATAAACTATCTTCTTTTGCATTTAAATGATTTAATACATCAGTGTATCAATATTTTGCTGTGTCGCATGTTTTCACCTTGTCCCAACTTTTTTGGAAATGAGTCTGTATTTAATATACATTACAGCACATTTATTTACTTTCTCGATTTCCTAAAATTGCATATACAAGGGTCATACAAATGAAAAGGAATATTTGTGTGGGGAAAAAAACAAAAAAAACGTGTAGGATCATAAGCTTTTGTTTTCAACAATTGCGAAACCCCATGTGCAAATTGAACAATAGGTTGCAAGTGAGAAAGAACGATAGCTCGCGCTCCTAAGCTCTGCGAGTGATCGCTTTGTCCAAGCAACAAAATGGAGTCAACGAAACAGGAACAGAGAGAAGTAATTCGTTTTTTGACATGTGAAAGAGTTTCAGTTTCTGAAATTCATCGTCGTATGCAGAACGTCTAATGGAAACGACTGCCTAACCTTCACTCGTGTTCAGGTATGGAGCAAGAGCTTTTCGGAGGGACGGTCATCATCGCAAGATGATCAACGACCTGGACGAGCAAACCGCCAACATTGACACAGTTCTTAAAGGAAAACAGAAGAGTGACAATCAATGTCGTGGTTGCTAAAACTGGCACTAGTCGTGGAAATGTTCACTCCATTATCAGGAACCATCTACACGACAGAAAAATCTGTGCACAATGGGTCCCGCATCGTTTGACATAAGAACAACTTGGAGCTCGAGTGGCCATGTCCCTGCAACATTTGACTCGCTATGAACAGGAAGGAGAGAGTTTTATCTACAGAATTGTTACAGGGGATGAAACTTGGTGCTTTCATTTCCAGCCCAACAGCAAACGTCAAAGTCGTCAATGGAAGCATTATGGGTCACTGCCCCCGAAAAAATCAAAAGCAATTGCAAATAGCACGGAGAAGGTGATGTTGACCGTGTTTTTTGATCACGAAGGCCCGATTTTACTGGACTTTCTTGAAAAAGGCACCACCGTTAACGCAGCACGATTTGGGGAAACATTGAAGGCACTGCACATGGCCATCAAATGCAAGCGTCCTGGACTTCTTACAGAAGGAGTGCTTCTTCTCCACGACAACGCGCGTCCTCACACCTCGAAAGCAACGGCAGACCTCATCAAAAAGTTCAACTGAGAAGCAATGCAACATCCACCTTACAGCCCTGACTAATCCCCATGTGACTTTCACGTGCTTGGGGATCTCAAGAAACATCTGAAAGACCACAGGTTTCAGTCGGACGATGAAGTGAAGGAAGAGGTTTTGGAATGGTTCCACATGCAACTGAAAGACTTATTCCATAAAGGAATTACACGCCTTGTTACACAGTGGGATAAATGCCTTAATGCATTTGGAGAGTATTTTTAAATTCCTTGTATACACTTTGGATAAAATAAATAATTTTCGTTTACATTTGTACGACCCTTATACTAAGTTTAGTCTAAATTATTCCAGTGGGGTCGAAGTTGTGGAAGTGGCAATCACTTGGTCTTATTGATCTTAGGCTTTATCGATGACATAAGCGAATTCCCCATCTGTGATGCAAGCAGGCTCAGTCCGTTATCATGTAAACAGCCATAGGCATGCGACTAATTCATGCTAAACATTGTTCCTTCTTGGTTAGTGGTAGACTGTCAAGTTTGTATAGAAAACATTCAGAAAATAAAGTTTAGTTATCTCGTAGTCTTTGCTGGGTCTTGGTGTCTCGTTATTCTGTCCATTACAGTTCCATCCATTACAATTTTGTCTGAAGTTACACGTTTTCTTTGGGCTTATGACAGTCACATCACAACCATCAGTCCAAGTGCGACCATTTTGAAAAGATAAGAAGGCGTGATCAATCAGAGCACCCGTTATCAATTAATTAACAAACTGGAAAATTTTGGTCCCTTGGATTTCATTTGTAGAGGTTTTACTGAAGTACTTAATAGTGGGAAAAAATCTACGAGGGGCATTCATAAAATCCGTACAATCATTGTAACGAAAGGGAGATGGGGCCATGAAACTTGGTGATGGAATTAATCCTTTTCTACATAAGCCCCACACAACTTCACTCACTTCTCCCAATGATGGATGATCTGATGGAGACCATTCTTGTAGAAGTCCATGTTCTGATCATTGAGAAAGTGTTCCACCTCAGAAATCACCTTGTTGCTGTCATGAAAATGGTTTCTTCATCTGAGGGAAGAGGAAGTAGCCATTGGGTGCCTGGGCTGGAGAATAAGGGGAGTAAGGCAGAATTTCATAGCCCAAGGCAATTGCACTTTCTTCTTGATGGCCACCCACAACTTCGACAGAAGATGCCGATAATACTTGCCAGTGATTGTTTGGCCCTTTTGGGCATAGTCAGTCAGGAGAACACCTTGGCAATTCCAAAAGATGCTGAGCAACACCTTCCCAGAATTATGACTGCGTCTTTGCCTTCTTTGGTATTCATCTTCAACACTTGCTTGGCCACATTCAAAGCATCTATTTCAACATGCAACAGTTTCCTTTGCTGAGGCACTGTACACCTCGAACAGCTCTGCATGGATTTCATTGGAGTTCTTGCCCTTCAGATAGAGGAAACCTAGCACAGTGTGCCATTTTCGGGGTCATGTGGTCTCGCAGCACGCGTCCTTTGATTGTGTGGAAACTATGTGAACTTGTGCATGCCCGTCCTGATTTCGGTAATTGTATGAAATTTATGAACACCTCTCGTATACAAGTGGGGGAAACAAAAAAAAAAAATTCTAAAACTTACTTTGAAAGTATTAAATAAAATATCTATTCCTAAGGTAATGATAGCATTTGACTGGGTCTTTGGAGCTTTTGTGTATACATCCAACGTATTACTTTTTGGAGATTTTATTGAAGCAGGTGATTTCATGAAAATAAAACCTATTCCAACTAATCCTTCCATGACGTGCTCCCATCCACAAACACTGCAAAGAAATTATAAAGAATTTAGTACAGTATACAATAACAAATCTAGTTACAAATCTGCAAGAATAAGCAATGGCTAACCTATTTCTAGTGATTTCCATGAAAACACTCGATATGTCACAATCAAATGCTACCAAATCACGTATCCATTCCGAGTTTTGTTCCAGCTCCTTTCCTTTATAATATTTTGTAACAGTTTTCTTAAGTGCTACAAAAATCTAGATACGTCATAACAGTGAGTTACAGATCTGTATTATACACCAAAATAAAATCATTAACGATAAAAGAAATACCTGTTCCTTATATTGCTGAATGTTTGTAGCAGCCAAACCTAGTGCAACAGGGAAAGGAGTCAAAACAGACAGCGGGTTATCTTCGTGGATCTGTAAATTAAAATAACAACATTCAAGCAGAAACTAAACTACATTCCAAATCATTAAAGCACACACATGCCTTGAATTTTAGTTATACTTTGAAAAATTTTATTAATTCTTTCACAAGGGTGTGGTTAAGTTTCATGGCACTAAGAATGTGAAAGATGACTGTTCCTTCGGTTTGGTGAAGGAGAGTTGCATTAAGGCTTGTCACAGCATCATCGTCTTCGATGTCAACTGTCTCGGGAACTGTTGAAACATTTTTTTGGATTTCATCCTCTTTTTCCTTAAAAAAAGCAATGATGCCTTCTAAAACCATTTGCTTTCGGTCCTGTTGGGAGAAGATAACAATAATAACAAACATTATTTTTCCCAGTTCGTGTCAGTGTTATATACGAGGTACAGTCGATAAACAATGGGGCAGAGGGTATTGTACCTAAACTCTAGTGTGACGAAAATGACTCGCACACGTTTCTCTCGCCAGATGACATTATGTGTCTGGCAAGGAATGAGGAAACTGTGATAACTGAGCAACAGCCATGTCCATTCATTATTTTTTTGAAAGCAGTGCATAATGGAGGCATCCAAAGAAGAGCAGTGGTGTGTTGTGCACTGTTTGACACCGGAAGGTGTAGGAGGTGGTGAAATCCAACGATGATTGGAAAGGATTCTTGGGAGGCACTGTATGTTTTGGTCAAGAGTTCAGGAGTGGAAGAAATGCTTTCGTGAAGAAGAAGCACTGTATATCACGTCTTCTTCTTCTTTTTCTGGTATAGAGGGTAGATTATCGCCAAGTGCCGCTGCAGCGGTGATCTGGGAGCTTATTTCAGCTAGGAATTCTGCACCATCCAAGCTAAAATAACGACTGCTACAAAATGAGAGTAGCAGCCAGGACCGACAGCTTAACATGCCCTCCGAAACACTGGATGTCCACTGGCTGTCACCCAACCAGTGGCTAGCTGTGCCTGAAGTTGCTTAACTCCACTGATACAGCGAACCAATACCGAGACAAGTAGGCCATGACCAACCTGTAAAAACACACATTACTCGGGAATGACATATGGAGTGGAGCACTAAAGTGTGTCTGTGAAAGTGGATGAGCTCATCAACAAAGACCATCGTGTAACAATAGACAACATTTTTGCACATGGTACAATTCACACAATCATCAAGGACATGTGGTAGTTTCGTAAAGTGCGTGCGCATCAGTTGACACCGGAACAAGAGGCCTGTCGCATGACCATGTCTCTGCAATTGCTGCAGCGTTATAACAACTTTCTATCAGCAATTGGTGATAAATGTTGGTGGCACCACTTTGAGTCCAAAGCACACAGAATTCCCTCCACCAAAAATGTGCTGGGAAGATAATAATTTTGTTCTTCTTCGATCACGAGGGACTACTCCTCTTCCCAGTAACCTTTCTCCTGGTGTCATCCTGTAGCACAACAATGCTAGACCACACACAGCCAACGCAACAAAGAAACGTTTGAGCAGTTCAAGTGGGAAGTCCTGAGCTACCTCCTCTATAGTCCAGAGCTGTCCCCAAGAGACTTCCACGTCTTCAGTGAGCTCAAAAAAGCAGTGCGGGGAAAACGGTTTCAAACGGACGATGGAGTCAAGGAGTGTGTGCGCAATTCGTTCAAACAGCAGCCAAAGGATTTCTCCAAGCACAGCATTCTGTGACTAGTATCACAATGGGATAAATGACTAAACAATTACGGACAATACTTTTGAGTTTCGTTAAATAATTACTGTGAAATATTCTTTGCCTCGTTTTTACTAACTGTACCTAATAAAAAATTTAATTATAAAATCTTACTATTCTAAATATAATAATATGCACTGCTGGCTACAGAAATCGTACACCCTCTTTCATATTTGAAATTTTATTAACCCATCACAAGCAGATAGCTAATAGTACAAATGAGAAGGATTAGTCGTTTACCCATGAACCGATTGTTGTTTAGCATCTGCAAAGCTAGAGATTAAAATGGTATACAGCCTCCTTTCATGACTATACAGGCAGCTGGAGACTTAGCAAGGAAAGGTATCCACATCTTGAAGTGCATGTTGGATGATGCGAGCCGTATGGGAACAAGCATTATCTACGAGGGTCACTTATAAAGTCATGGCAACTTTTTCAGCGGAATCCTAGACTGCGATCCACATTTTTCAATATGCAGGAAGGACATTTAGACATATGCTACTTATTGCTGCCGCTAGATGGTGTAGATGTTCAAGGACAGAAGAGGAAGTGATGTGGGAAAGTCAGTTGGTTTTCAACTGTTGTCAAGTATAGATGCGAGTCGGCTAGAGCAACGTGTTTACATAAAAATAGCAGTGATTTGCAGTCAAAAGACGAGGGAATGTCACGCACAACTCATAGAAGCTGTTGGAGATCGTGCTTTCCCATACAGAAGAACTCCAACAAGTACACAAGGTAGATAGCAACTTTCCAACATGGATGAATAGCATGTACTGACGTTGTCAATACAGCGCGACACAAGATTGCCAGATTAGACAATGGAGCAGCTGATGGTATTCGCCATCTTTGTCATCGTTGGCAGTGAACGGCTGATTGCCTTGGAGATTACATCAAAGATTCTTAATGTGTTAATGTGCATGCAGACTATTGTGCTCAACATTATTACAGTGGATGAATGGTTTTTGATTTTTATGCTTCTCCCTTGTCTAAAATGCTTCCCGAGTAACCCATGTAATAGATATTACTGGTAGAGTACATTGTGTATTTTCTTACCGGGTGTCCCAAAAATGAGCGACAATTTGGAAAATCAACTAACGAAAAACAGAAGGCGATAGAAACGTACGGTTTGCTACGTTCGTCTTAGGAAACCAGGAAATTTATTCACACCAAGTTTCAAAATTAGTTACAATTTTCGTTGGCAGATGGCGCTGCTATTCTCTACGCATTCCGTCCCGTCAGATCGGCATTCCATACCTTGCTCAGCATTCGACTAATGTGGCATGGATTGGCCTTCCTATTCGCCAGATTGACGCCATGTGAATTTTTTCTTTAGGGGTACTTGAAAGACCAGGTGTATCGTCGCAATCCAGAAGCTATAGTTGAACTGGAACAATACATCTCTGATGGATGTCAGACCATTCCAAATGAAATGTTTGCACGGGCGTCTGCGAATTTTGTCCTCAGACTGCGCCATGTTGTTGCTGCAAATGGTGGTTATTTTGAAATATTGTTTTATAGATTTTCCTCATCAGCAGCTCCATCTGTTGACGAACTTTGTAACTAATTTTGAAACTTGGTGTGAATAAATTCGCCGATTTCCTAAACAGGGTGCAGCAAACCGTACATTTCTATCGCTTCTGTTTTTCGTTAATTGATTTGTCAAATCATTACTCATTTTTGGGACACTCGATATGTACAGGTGATGCAAATATTACATGGCAGTACTGCTGGATAGCCTATCCGCTCATACATTGCTACATCATCATATTCCGACCACTGTTAATCAAATTTAGGGCTTATTATTGGTAGAAATATGATTAACAATGGTCAATATTTGATGATGTAACAACGTATGAGCAGATAGGCTGCCCAGCAGTACTGCCCTGTATATATTTGCAACACCCTGTATATTATGAAATGTTTGTGTAACAACACATTTGCCTGCGAACAAATAATTGCCATGACTTTATAAGTGACCCTCGTAGTTGTATGATAGGGTGGATATGCTGCGCAAAAATCGGAGAAAATGTGGCCACAGAAACTCGGTGATGTTTGTTGTGCTATATTCTGTGCCTTCACGAATCACAAGGAGTCATGCCAAACGATGCCAAGTGGTCTTTGAGTATGGCCCTTTTAGGTGCTGGCTGGAAATACCCTCTGTATCACATGTTGCACTGATGTTTCGGCATTGTCATCTTAATCATTTGTACTGCACCTTTGGTGCTGCGTGTGGTTTTAAGTTCATTGCAAATGGATGGCTCCTTCTGGGTGTATCCTTTCCATGGCCAGCCGTGTAAATTGCTTTTACGTTAAGATAATTTATAATGGACAACCTCAGACAGAATTAATAACTGATATATGAATGGCGGAATGTCATCCAAACTCAACACTTTCATCATTTGCAACAATTTTTCAATAACGAGTCGGTGCTCTTCAGGTGATAATAAAATATCTCTAATAATAAAATAATGAAGATCATTTTACAAATTATACATATATAAATACAATTGTTGAAAGATTTCTAACGTTTACCTTAGTACGGATGTCAAATGAATAACATGGTCTGATTTCCATCTGAATATAAAGCAAAAATAAGTAGCCTGTATTTCTATTTTTAGGTGCATGCTACTGACTGCATAAGTGAATATCTCTTTCTACTCACTTGATATTACATAAAGTGTTGATAATTTCATTTCTATATTCAACACCAGGTTTTTCATTATTTTCATGAATGATGGAAATTTTCTTTGAAATGGACATTAAAATTTTAGGGAACAAAACCAACAATCTGAAAATTTTATTTAAAAAATAAAGCTTTTTCAACACCGTATACTTTTAACGTTTATAAATTAAGCTAACAGCATTATTCTGCCTTGTTGAATTATTAATAAAAGAAAAAAAACAACTACAGATTAGCTTAACAATAAATACAAAGTTCGACAATTAATGAATAAAGTCGATGCTGTTTTGAACGTGTTCAAGCATGTGTGACCATGACGATGCGTATTTTCGATCTATACACTATCCTTTTTTGCCATGTGTACAAGTTGCAACAATAAAGTTGCGTGCCCTTATACAGGGTGACCTAACCATATCCAGCATAATTATTAGGAACATTGTGTGGTTCATATAGAATAAAAAAACATCCTATAAACATTACATCTAGTTTCAATCATGTGTGAGATATCGACGTTTGTCTATTGTCTTTTATTTAGAGTCTTTTCCTAGAAAACAACATAGGTTTACCTACTTATTCTTAAATGCCCTCTTCCTGTTTTGCATATGCCAAACAGGAAGAGGAATCATCATACTTGTAACATGTGTGAAAGGTATTCGGCGGTTGATTTGAGCAGTTGCTCATATTGTGCAACACAACTTTGAAATTCATTATGCAGTTTGTTTTCACAAACGAAGAATATATATGTGGACATTCATTTTCACTATGGCCTTGCTGCTTGTAATGCTGCAGAAGCCAGCAGGTTATACGTGGATGCACTTCCTCATAGATGCCATGTACATTGGGAGGTGTTTTCGAGGGTACACTAAGTTCTAAGGGAGACAGGATCGTTCAGACGTGGAAGGGATCAACAGGCCCATCATGTCCTGCGTACAGAAGATATCGTTCTCGACCATTTTGACAACGATCCCTCCACAAGTGTGCGAAGAGCTTCTGCCGAAATAGCCATCCCCAGAGAGACAATTCAACGGACACTGAGACGCGAGGGTAAGTATCCTTTTCACGTACGCCATGTACAAGAATTGGGGGCTGAAGATGCAGGGACACATGTTGAATTCTGTAAGTGGTTTATGATTGCTCAAAGGGTGGATAGACATTTCTCTCAATTGATTTTATGGACGGATGAAGCTACGTTCACTCGAAGAGGTGTATTTAATATTCACAATGCCCCACATCTGGGCACACGAGAATCCTCATGCGATAGCTGAAGACCGTTTCCAACACCAGTTCAGTCTCAATGTGTGGATGGGCATACTTAATAATCAGCTCACTGATCCCCATTTTCTACCTGGCAGAGTGAACACCGCAGTTTTTCTTGATTTTCTCCAAGATCACCTTTATATCCTTTTGGAGGACGTGCCATTGGACGGATGCCTGGCCCACTTTGATAGAGGAGTGCGAGATTGGTTGAAAGTTAATTATCCAGACAGATGGATTGGTAGAGGTGGTTCAGTGGCTTTTTTTGTGGAGAACACCGGACCTCACCCCATTAGATTTTTTTCTGTGGGTAACACTGAAGGAGGAAGTCTACAGCAATCCGTCCACCACCAGAGACGAGCTCATTGCATCCATTCAAGTTTGTAGTCGAGCAATTACACCCGACCAGATTGTGGCAACTACCAGCTCAGTTGTCCGAAGATGTAACCAGTGCATTGGAGCTGGGGGCAACCATTTTGAGGGGCTTCCTCAACATTGATTTGTTACTTTCTTATTCTTATTTCTTGTATCATTTTAGTTTTGGTTTGTAGTTTAATGTGATGCTGTGTCAGTATGCAGAATAAAAGTGATCTGCACTCTCAAAGGTTTTATTTATTTGCTTTAACAACTCTACAAGAAAATAGACAAACGTCGATATCTCACACACGATCGAAACTAAATGTGATGTTTATAGGACATTTTTTGTTCCATTTGAACCATACAATGTTCCTATACAATTATGCTGGATAAATTTGGGTCATCCTATATATGCTCGTTCTTCAACCGCACTCAGTCATTAGTTTACTCTAAAAGCTGTTGAAACTCGCAAGGGTTTTTTATATTAAAAACATTTAATATTTGTTTGTATTTATGAATTTTTTTTATTGAAAGGTTAAGCCCATAAACAATTTCTAATAACATGAAATTCTATTTTACCAAGGCCAACAAAAAAACACTCTGTCTTAATTTACATGCTTATGGATATGTTCTACTGGTATATTTACATAAAATACGTTTTACAATACATGTGTTATTTTCAATTCGTTCTGCTTTCAGATCTTAATTATTTCAGAAAAAATAATCACAAACCAAACAAAATTTTCAGCACTGGGGACCTGCATGACTTTAGATAGCAGTAATGTCAAGTAATCAAAAAACTTTTGTTCTTAAGATTAAAAAGCATTCAAATTAATATAAAATACAAAATTTTTATATACGAGGGTTGGGGCAAAAGTCATGGCAACTATTTTTTTTCTTGAAGATACCAGTCCGGTTGGAAAATGTGACATATGCAGACGAAAGGACAAGGTGTTAAGTACATGTGTGGACAATGAATAACACTGAAACATCGTAACACACTAATTTATTACAGTTGTATACAGGGCAATATGGCTTTCACGGTGCAAAAGAATGACAGCACAGTACACATAAAGTTGACATGGCAAACCTGGGCCTATAGACCCTCAAAGTTGTCCCCTGCTACTGTCACCAAAAGCTACCAACGATGTGGGAAGCGCTGAATACCATCAGCCTCAGCATATGCCCCGAACGTTGCTCATCACTGGTTGACACACGTCCTTGCTGAAACTTTCCTACCCACCGTGCTACTGTACAGTATGGTAGGGCATTATTCCCAAGGGCTTCCACTAATTCACTGTGACATTCCATCGCATTTCTCCCTCGGAGAACGGTTATTTTGATGTAAGCGCACTGCTCAACACGGGTTACTTCCATCTCGCACGACACTCACCAACTGACCGATTTCACAGCCCTCGCTGCGCTACTACCAGCTATCACAGAGCCATCTGTTGTTCTGCATACACACTATGCCTGCAGAACTTCCACACGACACATATACGTTTGTGATCCGTTCACATATCTACAAGAAAAAAAATAGTTGCCATGACTTATGCCCCAACCCTCGTATAAATACTAATATATAAATACTGATATATATATCAACAAGTATGAGCGCATTTTACATAAAAAACTGAGACAAAAATGCCAAATACAATTTTTGTTTTAGATTGTTCATTTTTGAGTTATGGGTCTTCAAAGATAGCGAATTTACCCTAATTTTGCATACAATTCGTTTTTCAATTAGTTTTTAAACTTGACTTAAATAGTGTCAATTGTTACCGATTATTGTTGTTTTAATTGTTATGCCTCTAATCGTTACTTAGAAAAAATGGAATTAAGTAAAGAAGATTATTTCAAAATATTAGTTTTATACAGCAAGTGCAATAGAAATGCAAATGCTACAGCTCATGTTTGGGCAAAGCGGTTCCCTATTCGCTCGCGAATTTCAATAAATGTTGTGCTACATTTAATTCACCGCGTACGTACAGAAAGGGTGATAGTGCCAATTAATTGCGGTGGACGGCCAAGTCAAATTAATGTTCGAAATGAAGAACTTATTGAGCGCCGCATCGAAGAAGACCCAACTTTAAGTGTACGCAAATTGGGAGCCGAACTCAACATTTCCAAATCAAGTGTTCATCAACAACTCAAGAAAATTTATTTATATCCGTACCGCTACGCGAAAGTTCAAAATTTGCAACCTACGGATTATGAACAACGACGTTTGTTTTATACATGGCTTCTAAATAAACAAGCAGAGGACGGAAACTTTGTGCACAACATTTTATTTTCGGATGAATGTCACTTCACCAATGAAGGTTGCTTCAACCAACATAATTCAAGGTATTGCGTAACAGAGAATCTGCACGTTACCCACTGCCATAACTTTCAAAATAAATTTGGAATAAATTTATGGACTGGAGTTCATGGGAATTCAGTTGTAAGTAAAATATAAGAGTTTCCACTATTTCCTATGACTTTTTTGTATAAATATCAATTATAAAACACAATGAAAAGAATAAAATATTACATGTAGTACTTAAAAAGTCTATTGCTTGACATTTTTCCTTAATTACTGTATGTAGTATTTATTTAAAATTTAGTCATTTACTATTATCATTATAACTAAAATTACACTGAAACTCTGAACATCACCACAATAAATCGTTGCAGATTGGACCACATGAGTTACCAGCCCGTCTAAATGGTGAAATTTACACGGATTTTATCCAGAACAGTCTTCCAGTGTTGCTGGAAGATGTGCCACTTATGGATCGTCTAAACATGTGGTTTCAACAAGATGGAGCTCCACCATATAATTCACTTCTAGCACACCGTGCGCTAGATCATGTCTTCCCAAATAGTAGATGGATTGGAAGAGGAGGAGAAGTTCATTGGCCACCTAGATCACCGGACCTCAATCCTGTAGATTTTTGGCTCTGGGGGCACGTAAAAACTACCGTTTTTCATACACCAGTTAACGACGTTGATGAATTGCGAAACAGGATCACCCAAGCATTGGAATCCATAATACCCACAATGGCAATAGCAGCTTGCAACAATCTTGTACATCGCGCTCGTCTTTGTCTCGATGCTAACGGTGGCCACTTTGAGCATTTAATGTGAATTAAGATTCCATAGATTGTTATTAATAATTATGTTTACCTTTTATTTATTATTAGGAATCAATGTTTATTAATTTATAGTTCCTTTACGTTTACCAGTTGTAAAATACTATGATTTGGGTTAAGTTTCACAAATTGCTGTAGATTTTTATTTAGACTAATCATGATTTTGGGCAACACTGTCATAACACTGACAATCCATTCAGAACCTGTGTCTCGTGTGTTTACGTTATTATTAACTAATTATATGCGAAATTAGGGTAAATTCGCTATTTTTGAAGACCCATAACTCAAAAATGAATATCTAAAACAAAAATTGTATTCAGCATTTTCGTCTCAGTTTTTTATGTAGAATACGCTCACGAAGTTTTTTTATACGTGTTGTGGGATACCCTGTATATATAAATGCAATTTTCAACAATTTATACATCAAAATTATGCAAATTCTAACACCACTTCCATGCAACTTAATATCTGTACAATGAAATGATTTTGCCAGTCCCTTGCGTTTCGCTATACAGAGGCTCTTCTGTATAGAGATTGTGGATGCATGTAAAAATAAGGAAGTTAAAAAGAATCTAAATTTTGACAAAATTTGACTCGCAGTTTTTAGGCTTGGGAATCAAATTGACTCGTAGATATTTTGTCCTGGTGCAAACCCTGCAATCCTATTAAAATTTATCATAATGTGGCTCTTCTAAGAAAATGCAACTACCTTCCATCACATACGGATTGTGTTTTCAACATATCCAACATTTTCATTGCCAATTCTACTAGAACAGTTCCTGACAATCCATCCACCTACAATAAAATGAAAATTAAAAGGAAAAAAAAACATTTTGCTTAAAGAGACAAACAAATTAGACATAAAAATTTTTTTATAGTTATTAATATTCACATGAAAAAGAAGCATTCCGTTTATTTGACTCGAGAGTTTCGAAGGAAGATTTAACTCCAAGATGTTGAAAAATATGTGTTGGAAGATGGCTTGCAACCTCAGAGTACGATCATTTGGAGAGAAACTTTGTAAACCTAATGTTAAAGCCAGCAAAAGTGTTATCTTATACAAAATTTAAATGTTCAGGTCATGCAGCAAACTGTTTACCTTTAAAAACTGTGTTTAACAAAGCTATAACAACGTCTTCGTTATCTTGGCCGTTTCTATCAAATATATCTTCATCTCCATACTTCTCACAGCAGTGATCGAGAAATTTACAAACCTGGGAAAAACAAAACAGTCAAAATTTAAAAAATTGACATGAACAGAATTAATAATGATGATGATGTAAAAAAGCATTTTCATCTTTCTACATCGGTCTCAAGATTCTACAGATGTCAGAGGACTTTGTACACTAAATGCAGAGGGTTGTTAAGGATCTATGGTAACAAGTTACAGAGGGCCAGAAAAGGCAGAAAACCCCTTTCGCCGCCATCGAGTGTGTTCAATCTGGCAGCCATGCATCCCTGCTATTGCCTGCATTGCAGTTTCCACTGCAGGAGGCTGGAACGTAGAACACCAAGATCAATTCGTAACCACTCCTGTTGACACGCTTTTCAAAGACCCTCCACTGTTCGTGGTCTTCTCTTTCCGAGGGTCCGTTTAAGTAAGCCAAACCACAAAAATCCATAGGAGATGCATCCAGCAACTTGACAGGATGTCGGTGAATGGAATGAAACAGATTCCAGTATCTTCTTGCATGCGTTCCAGGAACAGGCAAGTTGAGATGGTGGTATGACTCGACACTGTCTTGCTAAAGCCATACCTTGTTTACCTCTGTACAGTACAAACCAGGGATAAATATCAGTCATGGATTAGACAGTAGATGGCATTCATTTTGGCCTTTGACTCGACTCTGTGTAAAGTTAAAGGGGAAGTCCAGAAAAATATGAAAAAAAATATTTTTAAAAAATTATTAAATAATAAGACTTTAACATACATCAGAAAATCTTGAGTACCAGTATATTCTTAATTGGCAGCATATTTTAAGCCAACCTAACCTTACTTTCATTTTAGCTGAACTTCCCCTTTAACTTGCTGTCATATCTTTTGAAAATGCTTCCATGTATTCACAGTACCATTTTCTGACCGTGCTTCGGAGGGCATGTAAAGCCGTAGGTCCCGGCTGCTGCGACCATGCCGGCTGTGTTGTTAAGATATAGGGATGGCGCAAAACTCCCTCGAAGGAATAAGTGCCGCAGATTACTGCTCCATGATAATCTACCCTCTATACCAGATAACGATAACCATTTTCTGTAGTCTTAGAACCCCTTGGGCAGTAAAAAATGGCTCAGCTCTTTTGCAGCCGCTTAAATAAACATAAGCCTCATTTAGTGTGACCAGATACTTCCATTTTTCGTCTGCCAGGTATCATTCATACAGTTTACAGCTGTTGGTCCGTCGCTCTTGAACAAGGCGCGACAACTTATGAACATGGCTCTTGTGTCACTTCTCCACTTGTAAATCACAGTTGATAATTGTGTTTACCATGTACACAGATTTGCAGCCAAATGTGAAGAGGCTGGGATGAAGATCAGTGTGGCTAACAATGAGGTTCTGGTCCTTTCAAGACACCCTGCTCAGTGCGATCTCCATATTAGGGAACCCCATTGAGACAGGTGGAGAAGTTTAAGTAACTTGGGATTGCATTCACGAGTGATGGGCGGCAGTATAAAGAATTGGATGCTTGGATCGGTGTAGCAGGCGATGAACCAGTCATGCCAAGAGAGCATGATCCAGAACGGTGGGGTATTAGTCATGGTCTGGGGTGCGTTTTCCTGGTATGGAATGCCCCCTCCCCCCTTGTTCTTTTGGAAAACACGTTAAATGGTCTGTGGTATTGTCAACTGCTCGAGGACCATCTCCACCCGTTTTTGGCCTTCCAACACACCGATGACCTTGCCGTCTTTCAAGATGACAATGTGCCGCCACATCGCTCCAATATCGCTCGAGAATGGTTCAAACAGCATGCAGGGAAGGTCCAATGGCTGGATTGGCCACCCCGAAGCCCTGATATGAACCATATCAAGCATATCTGGGATGTCGTTGAACTCAGGCTCTATGCGCCTCTACCCTCACACAGACTGCAATTAGCTACCGCTCTGCAGACTGTGTGGTGTCATCTCCCTCCGGAAGTGTACCCGGGACTTGCAGACTCACTTCCATGCACACTGACGAAATTGACAGATCACAACCGCTGATGCTTGAAACGTGTGGTGATGTCAAATCGGAAGGTTTCATTAAAAACGTTGGCACAAGACTTTCAATCAGCGTCATCTAGCGATGCAAGTGATCGTACCATATGCCGAGATATTGTTGCATTTGGTTTTCATGGATGAGCAGCAGTTCACAAGCCAAACATTACAGCCCTCAATGCAATCTTTTGGTTACAGTGGTACAAGGAACGCCGCCACTGAACTCCTGGACATTGGAAAACCATCCTATGGAGAGATGAATCCTGCTACCAGTTGTGGCGATCTGATGGACGTGTGTAGGTTTGGCAAATCTCCAGTGAATGATATTTACAGGACTGCATCGTACTCACAGTGGAATTCAGAGCAGGTGGCATCATAGTCTGGTCCTGCTTTTCTTGGTATGGTCTTGGCACTCTTGTTTAGTTCGCAGAACCATGAATGCTGAAGTGTATCAAACAGTTCTAAACAATTCTGCGCTATTGACATTGTGAGAACACTTTGGTAATGGCCCATGCCTGTTTCAGAATAACGATGTTCTTCATGATAAAGCAGCCATTATTAACACCTGGTTTGAGGAAATGGGCGTGGGGAAACCTGACTGGCCATCCCAAAATCCAGACCTCAACCCCATTGAACATCTTTGGGACGAACTGGAGAACCGTTGAGAGCCAGGCCATGCCGCCAAAAGAACACCACTGAACTGTGTACCAATTTGAGGGATGAATGGAGCATGATTCCCACCGACACGTATTGCAAATAGGTAGAAAGTCTTCCTTGAAGGGTTGTGAATGTCATTGTGGCGAAAGAGTCCAGTTCAACATATTTGTATGGGGTGTCCGATGACGAATGGCTAGATAGTGTACAGTCCCCCCCCCCCCCCATCCAGTTAGTCCGGTAACAAAAATAGGAAACAGAATAGTAATGAAATTTTTTATTGGATATGGAAAAAAATAAAATTGTATTAAAATAAACATTTATTTTTTATTATTATTTTTAATATTACTTAAAAATTTTAAAAAGGTTTGTTTCAAACTGAGAAAAAGTGTTCGATATAATAATAGGCAATTATTAATAACCCTCCAAATATTATTGGCAATGCATTAAAATAAGGAACGGAAGCGCACCTAGTGGGGGAAATTGTAAATACGGCCTTGTCGGTAAATAATACTCGATCTATGTATTTTCTTCAAGACATTAAAAAATAATGGCAGATTCCTAATAAACTTTTACAAGTAATTAATTTGGAGTGCTGTAGTGATTTTACCTTGCTCGTCGTAAGTGAATTCAGAGATTTTTCGAGCTCATCATATTTTTTCTTTTCTAATAATTGCAATAGTTTCTCCATCGTGAATTGAAGATCGACAATAATGAAGGAGTGTACTACACGCTATTAGCAGTCGATCAGACTTTCAATACGAACCAATTGAATGATAAAATACTTTCAAAACAACCATATGCCAACATATTTAGATAGCATTAAATACAGATTTTTTGCGCGAACTTAACGCTCCCATTGAGGTTTCGTCAGATTTCCCGCCAGAATTCTGAAAAGGCGATTCACGAAGTAACGAAAATCATTAAAAAGGAAACGAAAACACGAAAACAGGCGCTTTCGTCTTCTTAATGTGCCGTCTCTACTTCTTCCATGTTTCATTATCTATTTTCAAAATTATTTTGGTATTTTTGGCCTACCATTCACTAGGCCAAAAGTGAAGGCCTATATGTTCGTTTCCGAAACTCTAATATTTTTTGTAAATGACTCGTTTGGCTCTGATGAGCCGTTTTGGATTTATAAGCGATTACCCCCCCCCCCCCTGACAATTTTTTTTTTTTTAATTTATTCGTACTTAGAGAAATCCTTAAACTATGCGCTGACGTAGTTTTCATGGAGATGGGCTAAGCCTTTTTAGAGAAATTAATTTTTGAAACATTTTAGACATGTGTTCGTTTCAGAAACTCAATTTTTTTTTGTTGCTGAAATCGACTTAAAAACTCATGATTCGAAAAGATATGTTGAAACGTTGGAAAAAAAAATTTCGTCTGTACATATGTGACCAATTTTGCGCAGCAACTCCTCTGAAACGGCAAATAGAACCAAATAAAAATTATACTTAATTAGAGGGTACCTTAATTGTGCCTTAGCGTATTTTTTATGTCAATTGGGTAAGCCTTTTTTAAATGTAATAGATTTAAATATTATTTTTTTTTCTAATAGCGATATTAATTTTTTTTTCTAAAAATTAAAAACTGGCTATAGTATTCAAACCAGCGAACCAAATTCAATATACTCGACATGTACGTACTCCTCTAATTAAGGCAAATATTTTTTGTAGAAGTCTTGTTGGCTGTCATGAGCTGTTTTGGAGTTTTTAACTCCCCCCCCCCCCCGGCAATTTTTTTTAAATAAAAAAAGTAATTCATACTTAAATTATACATTGACGTGTTTTTTATGGAAATGGGCTAAGCCTTTAAAGAGATAAGATTTTTTTGTAAAATTGAAGAAATGGCAGGAGTATTCATTTCTTCGTCCTAAACACAATAAAAACGACACGAACAGCTTCCACTTATTGAAAAATACATTGGCCTATCACCAGGGCCGCCGCCAGGGGGGGACAAACGGGACTCTAGTCCGGGGCCCCAACGGAAGGGGGGGCCTCGTCAGCCATGCTTGATTTTTTTTTATGCTGATGCTGTGCGCGTAGATATATATTCGGACAATTATTCAAGTTACATGTAACAAAAAAGTTAAAACATTTAGCTTACAACAAAGAACAATACAAGTGGATGTTTAAATGCCCGCATACTCCAAGCAAGTAGACGTTGTCAACGTGCTCGTATCGTGGGAAGCACGCTTGTCAAAGGGGCCCGCCACCGCCGGCCGACAGCGGCACGCTTCTCAAAGAAAGAGAGCCAGCCGACGCCGTCGCCGCTGTAAAATGAATATTTCCGTTTCACACAATCAGACGTCGTTCTGTTTCAGGCAACAGCGATATTCTTGTACACTTTCGTGTGGATGTTGACGTGTACGGTGTAGAAAAAGTCCGTCTCCGTAGTTTGATAATTCATTCGCTTGGGCGTTCATTATTGCTTTTAAAGCAGTGACGAGTGGGCACTGGTTTTGTGTGTTCAAGTATAACTAGAGATTCTGGATCACCAGATTTTTTTTTAAACTGAAGTTTCAGCTTGATACAGAACTAGCAAGGTTAGTTGAGATAACATCTTTCTAAGTAAGTTGTTACTTATCCCCACGTTTGAATAATAAACTATAAAGTTATCATTATTTGCCAAACAGATCAAAGTAGAACATACAATGAATCGACACAAGTCTGGTGCTCAAAAGCGACGGGAAAAGAAATAGAGGGAGAAACGGGAAAAAAAATTATAAACCAAAAATGTAATTGTCCAATTTTTTAAACACAGCGATGCTCCTAAACCTAATATCTCTGCTGAATCTGAAGATGTTTCCTTTCCATCAACATCCCGCCAGGAATTGCCACGTGAAAATTTCCGGCACGCAGACGAAGAACGCGGTTGTGCAACTAGCAGATCTGGAAACGAAACATCTGCAACTCCAACTGAGGTCGAGACAGTAGGACTATCAGCGAAGTTAGGACTAGGAGAGGCAAATGATAATGTTGATGATTTTGTCGAACATAAAAACGAATTTCGCAACTACAGCGATCCTGGGCGATGGCCAGATCACTTGCAAGACCGGGACAGACAGTGCATCGTTTTATGCAAGTTAAAAACTGAAAGTCAGTTAATGGACATGATCAATAACATGCCTTCAGATTACACTGGAAAAATGTTTTCCAAAAGTCTGTTACACTCCCGGTTGTCCAATAGTCGAGAAGAGTTACTTAGAGATTGGATTGTCTGGAGCAGCTCAAAAAATGTTCTATACTGCATCACGTGCCTTCTCTTTTCTTCTGGTACAAGTCTGGAACAGCATGTCAGTACTAGCCTTTTGACAAGACGAGAAGGTTTTGATCCAAAAAAACAACAGTGGAGGTTTCTTTACGAAAGGTTACGGAATCACGAAAAAAGTTCCCAGCATAGGGATTCTTACGTGGCTTGGAAGCTTTTTGAAAAATCAGTTATTGGTTCTTGTGGTATTGATGGCAGCTTTCAACAGCGAATCTAAACTGAAAGTGACAAGTTCAATGCCCTATTGCGTAGACTCTTGAATGTTACATTGTTTCTGGCTTCCAGAGGACTCGCATTTCGCGGACAATCTCAAGACATAGGAAACCCTCACAATGGCAACTTTTTGGGGTTACTAGAACTCGTATCTCACGATGATCCTTTGCTGAAACATCACTTGGAGTGCATCAAAAACAAGAAAGAGCATGGTGAAAGAATGCGAACTCATTATTTGTCATGGCAGACACAAAACGAATTCATTTCTTTATGTGCAAAACATGTTCTAGACAAGATTTTGCTTGAAAGAAGGGAAGCTATTTATTTTTTCATTTTATGTGATGCTACACCTGACGTATCCCATACAGAACAAAATGTTCTCATATTACGATACGTCCATAAAAACGATGAGAACAAATGGTCAATAGAAGACAGATTTGTAGAGTTCTTCCCGTGCAATCAGAAGACAGGAGAAGAAATTGCAGAAACACTCATTTCACGCTTAGACGAACATGGAATTGATCTTGAAGATTGTCGTGGACAGGGTTTTGACAACGGCGCAACCATGTCGGGAAAAGTGAAAGGTGTTCAAGCGCGGATTCTACAAAAGAATGATGCTGCTCATGCTGCTCTATTCTCTCCATGTGCAGCTCACACATTGAATCTGGTCGGGGTAAATGCTGCGTCGTGTTGCAGAGATACCGTAACATTCTTTGGAAACGTGAATCGCCTCTACAAATTATTCAGCTCTTGTCCAGAAAGATGGAATCTCTTGCTGGAATCAACAAGATGCTCGCTGCATTATCTGAGTGACACGCGCTGGTGTTCAAGAGTTGATGCCGTGCGTCCAATTGCTCAGAGGTTGCCTAGCATTCTTCCTGTTCTAGAGAAAGTGATGTCCACGACAAAGTACACAAATGAAATTAGAAGCGAAGCACGTGGACTGAAAACATATTTCTCTTCCTTCACTGCAGTGTTGATGGCAGCTTGCTAAAAGTTTTGACTTGCATCAATGAAAGAAATCTAATACTCCAATCAAAGGCAATCTCACTTGAAATCGCGTCACGTAACATCAAGGATCTCTCAAATAAATTGCAGCAGTTGAGAGATAATTGCCACACGATTTTCACTGAAGCACAGCATGTATCCAAAGAATTAGGAATTCCTACAGAATTGAAGACGGCGCGGCGTCGAGGCAAAAGGCCAAGACGTTTCCGTTCAGATTCCGAAACGTCCCATGATTCCCAAGGCGTCGCGGGTGTCGAGGAATCAGCAGAAGCTAAGTTTACTACAGAAGTGTTGTATTTGATTTTGGATTCTGTGATTGCGCAGATGAACCATCGGTTCAAAGTTTTGGACAAGATCTGGAAACTATTCAATCCAGTTCTAAATTTTAGAAGTCTGACTTCTGAAGAAATCTCATCCTCTTGTGCTGATTTATTGGTTAAATATCCACGTGATTTTACCAGCCTTTTGAAAGACGAGTTGCTTCACTTGAACCATGTATACAGTGTGACATTCAACATCAAGGAAGCGTCTGCTTCTGCGTTGTCTGATCCACTTGATCTTTTGAACTCAATTTATTCACTCGGGTTAGAAGGAATATTTAGTGAAGTCTGTATTGCTCTGAGGATTTTTTGTTGTCTTCCTGTGTCAGTGGCTCAAGGAGAACGATCGCTCAGCAAATTGGCTATTATAAAAAACTATTTGCGTTCTACCATGAGCCAAGAAAGATTAAATGGACTGTCAATTATTTCAATTGAACACGAACTTACCAGGCAGATAAACTTCAATGAAGTCATACGTGTTTTTGCTAATATGAAAATAAGAAGGTGGTCCTCCTCATCGCAGTAACTTCTTGTCACCAATTTCAGATTAATGCTGTTCAACTTCAAGAAAAACTATTTAGATCTTACTCTAGACATACTGATATAGTAAGTATGTTAGTGTATAAATACAGAATCTTACCATAGCATACTGATTGTACACCATGTAGATAACCCTAATCGTTAGGCTAGTACGTATTAAAAAAATGTACCCAGATGTTACTCCTAATCATTGCATTGATATAATTGTACCATTACAAGTAACCCGTTGCATAGGCCTATCTCATTAATGTATTATTTCAATTCCGCCATCTGCTTTCATTGGCTTTCCTACTTGCAGTCAAACTTTTATTTGCGAGAAGGTTCAACTCACCAAGTATGGTATTAGTATTCATAAATGCAGCCAGCATTGTCGCTGTCGGATAAACTACATCTCGGTCATTTTGTATACATATTTCAAGGTTTTTGGCATGTGGGGACCTGGGAAAAGGCATCATGCACGAGGCAGAGCCCAGAGGGGCCCACAAGTACCCAGTTGTCAGGGGCCCAAACATTTCTGGCGGCGGGCCTGCTATCACTCTCTAAGAATGATTGGTTTGGTTTGGTTTATTTGGTATTAACGTCCTTTTCAACTGTCATGGTCATTTCAGGACGGCGTTATAGGGGCCGCAAATTTTGCCTCGCAAGGGTTCTTTAACGTGCAGCCGGCAAACGACTACACGGGACCAACGGCTTTACTGCCCTTCCGAAGGAAGTACGTGATCTCAGGATTTTCCCCCTGAAAAAATCCTCGTCGTCCTCGGCCGGTGTCGAACTCGCGTATTCGGGCATCAGAGGCGATCACGCAACCACTGAGCCACCGAGGCCGATTCTCTAACAGTGAAGACTTAAAAACCCGCGTATGTGTTCGTTTCAGAAACTCAAATTTTTTTTTTCTTTTTTTTTTTTATTTTTTTTTTTTTTTTTTTTTTGTTAAAAACCCATGATTCGAAAAGATAACGTTGAAATTTTGAAAATAAAAATTTCCATCTGTACGTATGTACTTATGTGACCAATTTTTTGCAAGCTAACTCCTCTTTGAAACGGCAAATAGCAGAACCAAACAAAAATTACACATACTTACTTGTTAGAGAATATTCTAAATTGTGGCTTAGCGAATTTTTTATGTCAATTGGTTAAACCTTTTTCGAGACATTAATTTTTTTCAATTAAGTTTCGGCTGTAGCGTTCAAACCAGCGAACCAAACTCAATAAACTCGATATGTTTGGCTGTGATGAGCCGTTTCAAACTCCAGTGGAGTTATTAACTATCCCCTTCCCCCAGATCCCTCCCCCCGTCAATTTTTTTTATTTTTTTTATTTTTTTATTCTTTAGTCACCGGTTTAACTATAATATATTGAGTTATGTCGATGATAATTTTTTGCTCGCTACTTTTCCTCCTCAAGATCAGGAAGAGGCGATAGATCTTCTTCGACAAGATTTGACTTAAATGTCAGAATGGTATAACAGCCGAGGCCTTAATTCGTCAAACACCCATATTATGATAGGCCCAAAAGACGGGACCAATCAAAATCCTATCAATATCTTGGCTGGTACTTTTGATCCTGGTCTCATGTTCAACGATTTAGTAGATAAGGTCATCACCACGTTGCATCAGAAAAATTACCTAGTAAAGAGACTGAGATCCATTTCGACTATCCCTCAATTATGTCAATTTATAAATGCCGTTATTGTACCAAAAATGGCTTATGGTGCTATCTTCTGGTCCTCGACCTCTACGGCCAATCTAAAGAGACTTAAAGACACTTATAATCTCCTGATTAGCATCGCCTTTAAATTGAAAAGACTGAATTCCGTGTCGAACGTTTGTATACAGTCCGGGGTTGTGCATAACCTTTTGCTAGGGGGCTGCGACTTAAACCGCAGCGTTGTAGCACACTCTTATGACGCTTCGGCAGAGAGTAGTTCATTGTGCGTCTATTGGTATCAAACAAATATGGCTGGTTTAATAAATGACAGTGAAGAGCAGCGTTTCATGGATAGAGTTCGTCGAGAGGCAATGGAAGCAGGTGCGTCTTTTATTAATCGCAAAGGGGTTGCGAACAATTTGGAGCCGTGTTAAAAGACGCAGTGGAATCTTTAATGATTCAAGAACGTGGTGAAAATCGGTATTCTCGAGACCTTCTAATGGGACACCTGACATCTGTGCTGAAGGACATGGAGTACGATACTGCTCTGTTTGAGACACTCCTCCACTCCTACCCGAAACGGATGCGTGCTGTTCGAGAAGCAGGTGATGGGCACACTAAATATTGATGTGATAAAAGCAGAAATAAACGTACTTTTTGATTATCAACCGCAGAACATTCCACTTAGTTTTGTTTATTTTCCAGACCCCTAGCAAAAGGTTATGCACAACCCTGTACAACTTACCGACGCTTATCGTTATTAGTAGGGTCCGGCCCGTAGCCAGGGGGGGGGGGGGGGGGCGAGGGGGGTCGACGACCAACCCATTATGGAAAAAGGTCCGCCTCCCAAATATGGAAAAAGGTGCGACTCAGTGGAATTTTTGAAAAAAGGTCCAGAATTTTTGAAAATCGACCCTCCCAGGATTACGTCCTGGCTACGGCCCTGAAGGTGGTCCTAACTTCTGAGTTGATGGAGGCGATACGTAACGATATTCATCCTGCGGCGTTTGGGAGGGATTGGCTCAGGTCCGGTACCAATATTCGACAAACTTGTAGGTTTCTGTTTGTGGTATTTTGTAAGATGACCACTTTTAAATCTAGGCCTATTCCGTATAACGCTATCGTCCTTTGGAATGATTTACCGTTTGAAATAAGATCCGTGATTTTTCATTGCACGATTCCTAATTGTGCTTCCTCTTATTACCATTTTAAGCAGCTTATACGGAAATACTATATGGCAACTCATGAGTAGGTTTTTGTTTCTTCTTCTCTTGTTTTTGTAACTAGACTACAAGTTATCTACACAGGTGTATTAGATTTTTACATGTTTCGACGAAATAGTGGAATTTAATAATCCCCTGAGCTTGGAATTTACTCCTGGAGAGTGCTACATAATACGAGGGGCCATTGATAAATAAGGTCTCCATGGCTGTAACTTTTTTATTTGTTAACCGATTTTCAAAATTCTTTTTCTATCTTATACTCACATTTGTCCTCTATGTAATGCACTATTCACTTTTTGACATAGTCTCCATTCCTTTCCAAGCTTTGCGCCAACGCGTGACTAGTTGGGTGAACCCGTCGGAGAGGAATTCCGGAGTTGTTGTCGACACCAGGATTGAATGGCAGCGTTTACTTCGCCGTCAGAACCAACTCATGTCCCTTAAGGGGCTCTATCTTCTTTGGGAAGTGGTGAAAGTCGCAATGTGCAAAGTCTTTCATTTTTGAACTGCAATTTTTCATCTTTGAACTGTAGGCGCTGCAACGCCTCTGATGTGTGGTGACTCGTGTGCGGGCGGACGTTATC
>JAHWFO010061391.1:0-34800 GCA_023313115.1 Rhysida immarginata | reverse complement strand
TAATAATAATAATAATAATAATAATAATAATAATAATAAAGTAATTACACTTAGAGGGGCCCTTAAACTATGCATTGACGCATTTTTTTTTATGGAAATGGGCTAAGCCTTTTTAGAGAAATTAATTTTTTTTGGCAAAAATGAAGAACTGGCAGAAGCATTCATTTCGTCGCCCCAAACACAATGTAAATGACATGAGCAGCTTCCTCTTATTGAAAAATACAATTTTCTTTTTAGCATTATCTCGTGGTAGGCCTGTGCAAATTTACCATTCCGCCATTCCAATTTATTTTTTATAAAAATGAAGAAATGGCAGAAGCATTCATTTCATCGACCCAAACACAAAAAAACGACACGAACGGCCTCCTCTCATTGAAAGGAACCTTTTTTTTTTTGAAAAGAAACTGTTTGGCTGCAAAGGGCCATTTGGGAGTAATTAAGGTTTTAAGGACCCCAATCCCCCAACAGAAATTTTTTTTTCATTTTTGAATCCGTTTCATGACCTGGTGGTAGGCCTGTGTGAATGTACCATTCGGCCATTACAATTTATTTTTCCTTTGTTATCAGGTTTGCTTAACAGACCCCTTCCGTAAATTTATTATTTTTACATTGACGTGGTAAGAGTTCAGAAATATCTGTGTATCAATATACAAATTATTATGAACCACCCCCGTCAGTAATTCGTTGGGCCACCTTTTGCCTTCAATTCTACGGTGATTCTTCTTGGCATTGACTCCACGAGATATTGAAAGGTGATACGAGGTATCAGACACCATGCCTGATGAATAGTACTGTCCAGTGTTGTGAGATTTGATGTTTGTGGAACCACCTGCTTGATGGCTCTTTCTATTTCATCCCACAAATGCTCAATTGGATCGTAGGGGGCCACCTAAGAAAGGTAAAGTCTCCCTCATTTTCTTGAAACCACTCCTGCACAATACGAGCACCGTGGCCTGGTATATTGTTTTGTTGAAAGAAGCCATCTCCATTGGGATTGCACCATCAACATGATAGGATGAACTTGATCAGCAAGGATATTGTGCTATTCAGACGTTGTTCCACGCGAATTAAACGGCCCAAATCATGCCAGGAAAACATGCCTCAAATCATAACAGTGCCCCCACCAGCTTGAAGGATTGTACTCATGCTTGTGGGGTCCACGCTTTCATGCTGTTTCCGCCAAATTCTCACTCCGCTATCTGCATGAACCAATAGGAAACGTGATACATCGGACCTCATGGCTGTTTTCCAATGCTCGATCCAATCCTGGTTTCCTTGTGTTCCTGTGCGAATTGGAGACGTTTTATCTTGTTAACTGCAGACAACAAAGGTGTTCAAACAGGCCTTCGGCTTCCACATCCCATACGATACAGTGTGTCCAGAGATCATTTGAGAGGATCCCTGATTAAGATCTGCAGTAATTTGATGCACTGTTGCTCTTCTGTTGCCTCGTACCAGTCTTTCCATTCTCCGTTCTGCCCGAACATTGACTAGTCCCTGACGGCCACAATTCACACGTTCAGACCCAGTTTTCCGTCTGATAATCCAGTCTTTAATAACAGCTGCTCTTGAACGTTTTGCTGATATTCGCTCCATGGGTCCGAGCGCCAAAAACCATCCCACGTTCAAAGGCTGTTAAATCGCCTCGTTTACCATATCGTCAGAAACAAATCACTTCTGCTGTCGTGGTAAACAATCTGCTTCCCAAATAATTCGAGTCTCGATAGTTTGAGGTTCCGTGTATTCCGGGCTGAATTACTCTCGAGAGTAACGCCACTTGTTGTTGATCTATAAAAATAATTCAGTTTCTATTTCGCTTTTATATTTTGCGATGATGAGTGGAAAGGGTAAAAAGTTTGCGCCGATTAAAATTAAGCTAGTGAAAAGAACGGGGAAACGTTGAAGAAAGTTACAGCTGAGTATGGTGTCGGTAAAGTGACGATAGGAGATTGGCGCCGTAATAGAGACAAAATCGAAAACTTTTCTTTTATTAAATGCAATTAAAACCACTTTGTACTATAAATTAAATATCTCTATCTACACTATTTTGTATTGTAAATTAAACCATCTAAATTAAACCATCTTTCCGTCTAGTCCAAGTTTTTCTAAATTCGAGGTACAGTCAGCCTCAATTACTTCGAATTATCGGGGCTCTATCAAAAGTCATGGGACACCATCACGTTAATAGAAACACTCAAAAACATACATATTTTAGTATCTTGTTGGTCCACCTATCACAGCTTCTGCTCTCTGGGGCATACTGTCCACACGTTTTTGATACGTTTCGACAGGTAATTTTCGCCATTTTGCCATAAGTGTCATAGTCACGGATTTCGGGCGTTCCGCGCAAGCGCGCAATCGACGTTCCAACACGTCCCGCAGATGTTCGATGGTGTTCAGATCGGGGCTCTGGGCAGGCCAGTCAAGTTCTCGAACCCCCTTTTCATCAAATCATGTGCATACAGCACTTGCTTTATGGCAAACAGAAAAGGGCCATTGCCAAAGTGCTGCCAGAGAGATGGGAGTGCTGCGTTGTCCAGAATGTCTTGGTAACGCTCTGCGTTTAGATGTCCGTCCACAGAAATGATTGCACCCAACCCATACCATGAAAAGCACCCCACACCATCAGTGACCCTTCGCCAAACTTCACCGTGGGCACAACACAGCTTGGCAGATGATGTTCGCCTACCCAAACTCGTCCATCCGACTGCCAGATGGTGTAGCGGGACACCTCACTCCATTCAACCATTCGCCATTGATCCAGAGTCCAATGTCGTCGCTCTTTGCACCATTGCAATCTCCTCGCTGCGTTGCTGGTGCTGATGTGACGTTTGTGGGCTGCTGCTCTGCCATAAAAACCCATTGCATGCAGTTCCCAGTGAGTTGTTCCCGTCGACTCTGAACGATCTTGTCAGTCCATCAAGCGATGTGTGACGGTTGCAGTGACCACCTTACGAAGAATCCTTTGGTCTCTGGCCGACATGATCTTGAGTCTTCCAGTCCTAGGCGGAACACTTGTGGTGCCTTTCTCTTTCCATGCCCGGATGACATTGTGAACGGTCGATTTCGGGATGGTTAGGAGGATTGACGTCTCTCTAACAGTTTTGCCTGCGAGATGGCACCCAACAATTGTACCTCTTGGGAAGTCTGAAAGGTCTTTTCTTTGAGACATTCTTACAGCATTCACGCGAGCATCATCTCATAATAGCATACTCTCTGTTATGCCAATAGTGAAATGCAAAGGAATGTCCTATTTTCATGCAAATCAGGGTTGTCCCATAACTTTTGATAGGGTAGTGTATATAATAGTCTGGCCCTTTAGCAACTTTAGCGCGAAATCATAGCAAATTTGCCTACAAGCGTCAGGTGGTCATAATAATCTGGCCATTTAGTGTGCATGAAAGGTTTAGAATTAATACAGCAAAATTTCATATTAAAAACCGAAAAGAATTCTTTTAAAATGCCCTCTCCAACTATGACCCTTTGATTAACAGTTCTAGCCGGCTTCGCTCGTGTTGGAATGTTATGTATAGACAAAAATCTCGGTCAATCTTATAGTTGCAATAGGAGTAGCAACTAGGGAATCCTCCCCAGGGTGGGATGGTGAATTGAGGTAAGAGCCATATTCGTACTGACACCTGTAAAAGCATCCGACGCGAAAACATAAAAAAGACACTTTATTTACTTTTTCTGAAAGGATACTTCGAATTATACCCATGTTGATGAGGTTAACGGAGGCCTTGCAGTACATAGCGGGAAAGAAAACACAGAATTTCGACCGCTTTCGCCTTTTATTCCCGAATTTGTCAAGGATACAAATGAAAAGCCAGTCAAGACCCCATATATACAGAATACGATGATATAAACAGTCATTGATTGGTTGGATACAAAATAGGGTAATTTGCTAAATCTTGAAGAGTTTTCATTTCTAATTCTTTTTTCATGTCATAGGCTATTCTGTTGATGGTCATGTTTTTTATTCTTATAGATTTTGGTATAATATGATGTTCTAGACATTTTTTAAGAAATAGGTTTTTCTCTTTGGTTTTGCTTATTATTGTTTCAATTTTGTGGTAATTTTTTGCGATTGGTTGGAAAATAGTTGCGATTGGTTGGAACATCATCGCGTTCCTGATCGAAAAAAAAAACGCGATGAGCGAATCGGGAAGAATAGAATAAAAAAAAAATAGGAAAGGACCAAAATGCAAGTAAAATAAGAATACAATGAATATAAATAAATTGATAGATGTTTCACATCCACCTTTTATCATCCTGATCATTCACAAGCCGGTCTCTGGCGTAGAATTAACTTTCTCGCAAACCTGACTTTTTTCTTTGTGCGTCCTTCTTAGACTTCTTTAGCACACACCTAGCTGTGAGGTTGCTTTTTTTTTCTTCCTCCCTGGTTCTGTGTAATTCTCGTTTAGAAATATGATGGCTTGTCCAAATTAACCACGCTGAAGTCGGCAAATGAGTCTTTGCTAGTGGCCGATGGTAAAACTGCATCTTGCGAAAAGGCCTACCGGGATGCCTATTTGGATGCTAGGTTTGCTCTCCGGGATGAAATAAACGATAAATATAGTGCACTGAAGGCAAAGGTCGAATCCTTACGTATAAGTTTTCAGGAGAAGTTCAATGGTATCAACATAAAAATTCAAAACTCTCGTATATAATTTTACGTAACTTTATTTATTTTATATATATTTCTTATAAAATTGTTTGTTCAGACTCAGAAATAGTTCATTCACATTTCTCGTCACTGCATTATTGCCGATTTGAATATCTTAAGCTTAAATTCCATCTTTTTTTAATCGAATCAAAAAACGGCAATGCTTTAATAAAAACAACTAATACAGAGCATATAATTATTGTTTTTTGTTTATAAACAGTATTTCGTGAAATATATACTTCATAAATACTATCAGGAATAAATGAACAAATTTGTGAAATATATTATTTCATAAACTTTTAATTTTTTCTTGTTAATCGTGGCCGCGGCCATCTTGGGGACGTTACTTTATAGGTTTCCCGATTTATTAACAAGATAAATGAACTATGAAGCCTTTGAGAAACGTTCCGGGACTCCGAAGGCGGGGAACTCGATCAAGGATAATAAAATATAAGGATTGCTTATGCGGGTAAATTGACGTGATTGGCTGGTGCAGATGACGTCACTCCTAGACCTTGCTTCAAAGGAAAAACATATGAACACAGCAACAATTAACATATTCTTTTTATATATTTGAAATTTTTAATAAAATTTATTATATATTATTGCAAAACATTACGTATAATTATGTATATGTTTGATCTGATATATTAATAAGTTATTTATATTTTTTCATACCCTTTTTATTATCGGTAATTCAAAATTAGCTTAATTCATAAACTGAAAATGTCGTTTTTATTGTAATGCAAAAACTTAAAGGATCTGCGCACTTTATTTTTATAAGTAAGCTTCGGATTTGCATATAATGCATATTTTTTCCCGAACTAGTAATTCACTCAAATGACGTTTTTAATTGAATACTTGAAAATGTCAATACTGGAAAAAAAAGAAAAAAAAAAGAAAAAAAGGAGCGGGGCCTACATGAATATGCTTAAAAATTGAAAAAATACTGGCGCGACTCTTAATAAAGTGTTGATACATTTTCTCCAGTGATTCTTTTAAATTTAACACATTACTGGAAAATAAATGGCCAATCTATTCGGAAAAATCAACTGAACCACAGATAAACTAGTAGCAGGTTATTGCATTTTATTTGTAATTAGGGTTCGGATTTAAATGGACTAAAGAGTGCAAAAGTAAGCGCAAATATGGTATAAGCGCTAAAAAAAAAACCCGCCAAAATATGCAGTAAAAACTTACCTGTTCAGCAGCAAATACTTAGATAAAAATGAACTGTAGTTGTAAGCAACATCCCTTCAAAAATATGCGCTAAAGTTAGAAATATGCATTTTTATGTACAGTAAAACTTAAGCAAGAAGGCCCAGAAGGGGCTAAAAGTGCTTAAAGACATCATTTGAGCGAATTACTAGTTCGGGAAAAAATATGCATTATATGCAAATCCGAGGTCTACTTATAAAAATAAAGTGCACAGATCTTTTAAGTTTTCACATTAAATTCAATTACTTAATGCAGACGAATGTTCTCATTTTCCTAAACATCGAGAGGGGTTGGATGCTCACTCAAAAAATACGTTTACTTGACTTATGGCATAGCCATCATGATACCCCAGGGGTATCATGATGGCTATGCTTATGGTGGGGGGGGGTACGTTTGGCTACGTACTTTGCGCGTTTGGCTACGTCGATGCTAGTGTCTGATATTAAAAATTTAAGTACCGGTATTATTTAATTTTTAAGCACTCTTCTTTAAAATTTTTCGAGTTGGTGTCTCCCGCTGATAGACCTAACAAGTCGTATTGAAGATCTCGCTGGAAGTACGTCTGCTCCACTGATTGAATTTTTTAATGCGTTTAAATTTGTTCACCCAAAATTTTCAACATTTATCTTTTGGAAATATCAAATATTTTATGCGTTGCGAGTTTTGGTTTTTCTAAGTAGTTATTAAGTTATATTATACGCGGTAGCAGAACAGCGTATTTCAAGCATTTCTTCTGCGCTGTCCCCTTGTCGGGTCTAGGAGACTGGCGGCTAGCGACACGGCAGAACATGACGTCATGGCGAAAAATGGAAGGGAGAGCGCAGTTTTTCAGAAGTTTTTCTATCAGTTTTTCTGCAGAAAAGACTTTCGCACAGGCCTTTTACTATCTGGCAGGCAGTGTTTAAATTTAACAAACTTTTACCACTCTCGGCGCTTCGCGCCTCACGTCGGCCCTGCGGGCCTCATTCAATGAGGCTCATTGGTCACTGTTTTCCGTTACTCGAACGCCTTCGGCGTTCTGTCTACGACGTCCCCCTCCGGGGATAAATAATTGATATATACCCCAACCTATTTGGTTACAGGGGGCAGTTGGTTTCCCCTCGGCCGGTTACAGGAACTTGCCATGAAGTCATGTTCCACCGTGTCGCTAGCCGCTTCTTCTAGGAGGGACGTCACAGTTAGTTTGTTTGCAAATTTCCTCGCTAGATGGTAGCATCGCATAAGCAATCCTTGTTATTTTATTGTCCTTGGAACTCGATGGAAGATAAGAAGGTAAGAAATAATTCTAAATTTATTTCCTTTGCTAACAAAGTGTTTGATTGGAGACCATGGAAATAATTGATAACCAGACTGTTCGACAAATGGTGGCTAAAAAATAAGTCACTCCAACGGAAGTAAGGGTGGTTTACATAGACGCACGAACGCATGCGTTGCTGCGAATTGCGTTGTCCGATTAGCCGGTGTGCGTCTGTGCGATGAAACGCTGCGTCTGCAAAATGGAGGCTCCGGTTCACATGCACCACGTGCGTTCGCTCCGATTCTCATTGCGCAAGTGCTCATGGGTTGAAAAGTTCTCGAAGCAACATGGCGTCTTGTTTAGCGAAGCATCAGCGACGATGTTTCTTCGTGCCTTTTTTAATGACGTTTTTAGCCATCTAGAAAAAATATACCACTAGACTGTCCATATGTATTGATATAAAGCTCCTTGATGTGATTGAACTGACAATCACTAAAGAAATTCATATATATAGCCGTGTCGGTGCTTCCACTGGACCGACAGGGGAGGGGAGGGGGTGCTATTTCTGCAAAGAGCACAGCAAATAAAGTGGAGTCCTCGATGTCTGTTGTTTACAGTGCTGCCGCCAGGAGGGAATAATATCGCCCTACGGTTTTCTTGCAATTACCCTACATTACCCTACGCTAGTGATATGCGATGTATCGATACACCAGAGAGTCTCGATATCGATAAAAAACTCTTCCACCTAGAATTTCTTAACTAGAAACCGGATATAATGCAAAGATCCTTACCTGTTTAGAGATTGGTATACCTGATGGACGAAATCGAATGGACTAGAAGACAATGTAGCAGAATCTACAATAAGCTAAATCTACAAAAAAAAAATGTACATAGCATCGACTTAATTAATGATGCGTCGTGACGGTCGTGACGTCATGCCCAAGAAGTTTGGGCCAGGATGATTGGGTATAAGGTTGAGTTGAACTTATGCGCTTACAAGCAGGGATTGCTTCCTGTGTGATGCTGATATGACGTCAGAGATAATCATAATTTCGCTGTAAAGCAGTTTTAGTAAAAAAAATTCCCTAAATTCCCGTTTTACCCTACTATTACCCTACGCAGAGCATTACCTGATTTTTACCCTACGGAATCATAAATTACCCTACAATAGGGTAATTACCCTACAAACGGCAGCGCTGGTTGTTTAATACATGATTCCCTTCTTTATTTTCATGGCTCCTTACAGAAATTAAGAATATATCAATCTGTTTCTTATAAAATAACCATTATTTTTGCAAATATATAAAATTAAAATGAATAAGAAAAATAAATTACAAAACAATAAATTACAGTTTTTCGTGAATTTCATACATTTCTAAATAGATTTAATACAATTTTAAATGAATTTAATACTTTTTTAAATGAATTTAATGTGCTTTCAAATAGATTTAATACAATTTTAAATAAATAAAACATATGTTTTATTTCAGTGTAAATGGAGTTTAATTACCAAAATTAAGTAAGAAAAAACATTTTAATTGAAATCTTGTTTTAGTAAATTCAGAGATAGTTTATTTTTTATTATTTTAATTAAATTACAGAAAACAAAATTGTAACATAAACAAATTGTAAACAAACAAAATGTAACATAAAGAGTAACAGTTAAACACTGTATAGTTATACTAAAATATACAATATAGTATTAATAAAAAAAAAAATCATTCTTCCGTATTTCTGTACTTAGGGGGTATTTCACCGGTAATTCATTTAAAATGGTATTAAATTCTTTTAAAAGAGTATTAAATCTATTATGTATTAACTCGTAGTTCCTGGTACGAATCCGGGTCGCAGAATTTTCCTACCATTTTTTCAAATGTTATTACTTGATGTTTGAATTTTATTAATAAAAATTGTATTAAATTTATTTAGAAATGTATGAAATTCTTGTAAAACTGTATGTAACCAATTTGCAAAAGCTTTAAAAATTCGTCGAAAAAAGGGAAAATATTAAAAAAAAATTTAATTTTATATTTATCCAAACGCAATATACAAAATATAAGTGACAAACCAAAATTTCTTAAATACAGTAAAAAATTACATAAAGCTTACTATGTACAAAAACATTTTCTGTAATTTTTGTTGTATATTAGGAATTTTGGTTTATAATTTATTTGTGTGTTTTGGGATTGGAATTAAAATTAAAATCAAATTAATGAAATATAATAATTTTTCCCCAACGATATTAAATCTAAAGAGATTTAAATTTTCCAAACAATTAAAAAAGTGGGAAAATAAGACAATCGATCCCTTATTTCCAAAACGATGGAACAACCAGAAACAAATAATAAATTTATGATTAATAAGAAAGAGATGATTCAAAAACGAAAATAAAGTATTTGAAACAGAAGATAAAATTAAAAAAATATACCGAAAATTATATTGCCCTTCATCAAAAAACATGAAAATAGAAAATAAGAACAAAAATGCAAATAAAGATAAAATAAATGAACAATAAGAAAAAAAATTGAATGATACAAATAATGATTGGCTGTTCATTATAATGAAAAAAAAATTATTATTTCTAATTTATTTTATAAGAAATAGATTAATACGAGATTCTTATAGCCAGATACCATCGAAACATGTGAGATATATAAGTTGAAGTACATTTGTTTGAAAAGGGGGGCCTGAATCGCAGTAACGCAGCGGTAAAAAGTTTGAACCCCTCGAACTTCATGCGACGTGCGATTCGACGCAGTATCGCAGTATCGCATGCGTTCATGCGTCCATGTAAATCGGCCTGATGCACCATGAGATATGCGATTCGACGCAGAATCGCAGAAACGCATGCGTTCGTGCGTCTATGTAAACCACCCTTAAAGGAGACGAGGAAGACAGTGACTGGAGCGTTGTTCATAATAAAAAAGGGGGACGAGAACTGATAATTTGCAGCACATTATATCCCAAATCAATATCACCCGTGAAAAGAGAGCTATTTACATTGTCCCTATTATCATTAGACATCACGGGAAACTAATTAAGGAAGTTCTGGGTGAGATAAAAAAAATCACGTAACATTAGGCCCGTCGCAAATTGAGAAAGTCGCCTCTACATTTGTAGAGGCGACTTGACGTCAGAGCATCTGCGTGACGTCATAAGTTGCTAGCGCGCGAGCTCGCACGCCGCAAATTGGAGTGTCTACAGGCAAGCGTTCTGTGGCGATCGCGCATGCTCCATTGTCATCTATTCGTCTCATCCATCGTCTCTCATGATGGATGCTTTCGACGATGTTGATCCTGCTGCCCTTGTTGCTATTCTGTTTTTTTTTAGAAGACGAAGAAGAACGCAAAGCGAATCAAAATTCCCACAAAAGAAAGCGTGGTCCCACCAGACAGTCCTTACTCGTCGTAAGGAGAAAGGGGCCTTCATGAACATTCCTGCTCTTTCGTTACGAGGCGCCGCCATGTTTATTTGGTTGAAAATGTAGAGTGGAAGGAGGAAAATGTAGATCCAAAGTAGAAATTTTTCTACTGCTCTCTACTTCTACTTTTTGACGTAGAGAGGAGGAAGTGACGCGTTTCGTTCACGCATGCGCACTAAGCATCTCTCTACAAATGTAGAGGCGACTTTCTCAATTTGCGACGGGCCTTAGATAAGATTACTGTACACACCAGTCGCTCTGATACCATCAAGGTCAAATGCCACGACGAGGAAACCCATAAAACTCTCATGTCAGGAATCAAAAAGAATGATGTGCTTAAAATCTAGCATCATCAACTCAAGTCGGAGAAAATGTTGAAATACGTTGTTCGCTATGTAGATAAAACCTATGACCTTGATGATTTCTACAATGATCTTAGAAAGGCTAACTACTAAAAAGCAAACGGTGGTATTAAGATGCCAGTGGTTAAATCGTCATCTTTAAAGAAAGTGGCAGAGATTTACTGCAGGTTACTCCAGTTGAGAACAGGAAATGATCATGGAGAGATATCCTTACAAAACAATAAAGCAAGGTAAGTTACGTTGCACTATTTGGAATGCTAGGGGACTCTCTCGCAACTGCTTAGAGTTTTACAACTTCCTTACTAGTTGGAATATCGATAGAGCCTTTGTGTGTGAGACTCATTTCAAATCGAGTCAGCCCTTCAAAATGCCTGGTTATTTCGTCTACCGAACGAATAGACCCCATAAAAATCTTGCTGGCCCCGCGTCTGGAGGGGCAGTAATGCTATTCAAAAATGCTATCGATCATCGCGGGATTACCACTACCAGCTTTGTGGGAATGGAAGCCGTGTCCGTCATTATTAACGGCATGGACGTACGGGAAGTAAAATTCATCTCCTTGTATTACTCGCCTACCCATAAGCTTGATCCCTGTGAGCTTGATGATCTTCTAAATGGGCCCATCCCAGTTATTATGTCTGGAGACCTGAATGCCAAGCACCCTCAATGGAATTCCAAATGTACGAGCCAAAACGGCTCTATTCTTCATAGCTACATGATGAATCAAGTTGATACCTTCATCATCGTACCTCTTGACGACACCTGATATTGCGACCACTCGTCTGTCAGCGATGTACTTGGCATTGCTGTCCACAAGGTTTTTTTAAGCCATTTAACATCTTTTAACATGAACTTCGAAGCCATTTAACATCAACTTCGAAGGCTTAAACCTTGACCTGAAGGTTAGTCTACACCATGGGGCAGCCGTAGCCCAGTTGTCTCGCCTTGCTCAATGCAATGGTGGAGTTGAGCAACTTTGGGCGCGGCTAATCATAGGTTGGGTGACCACCTGGAAATTTCCATCTCCTCCCGTGCTTCGGAGGGCTCGTAAAGCTGTCGGTTCCGGCTGCTGCGACCATCATATAGCAGTCGTTAAGTTATAGGAATGGCGCAAAACTCCCTCGAAGGATCAAGGAAGCTTGATCAAGGATCTCGCTCCGCGATAATCTACACTCTGTACCAGATAACGATAGTCTACGCCATAAGCAAGATTGGAAGCTTTTTAGAGATTTACTCAAGGAAACCAACATTCCATATAAAGACCCTGCTCATAACAATGATATTGAGGGAGAGGCCGTGGCCTGGTGGGCTTTCATTGAACACAACTTCTGTGAAGTTAAGCTACAACAGGCACCATTAGTCACTGGATGGGCAACCATCAGTGATAGACAATCTGGCTGCTGCGACCATCATACAGCAGTCGTGAATCCAGGTCCATACAGGGATCCAACTCGTCAGCCTCTGCCCATACAGGCCCTGGATAGACGTATGGGATCCCAATTCGTAAATAAAAAAAAATATTTGTGATATAACTCGATCGATTAACGCAGCCACTGATGCTAGCGCTACTGCCGTCGACCGAAAACGACCTGATCATCTCGATCTTCCTCCAGTTATCAGGCTACTCATACGTGAAAAGAACTCCTTCAGAAGATTGTGGCAACGTACTAGGTGGCTCCATTTCAAGACCAAGCCAAGTACAACAGGTTAACTCGCAAGCTTAATGAACAGGCCAAGGACCTGCGAATCCAAAGGTGGAAGAACAAGAGTCTCTCAGTCCAGGACAATTGCCTCTGGTCTACAGTCAGGGCCCTCAAAAACAAGAAAGCCGCTGACTACCTCCCCTGTTAATGGATAATGGTAACTTTGTTAGTACCTCCCAGGAAAAAGCTCAACTTATTGCCAACGCACTGAAGAGCCAATTCACCCCTCCCCTGCAGATAGACTGGTAGGGATCGAGAATACCCGTCAATTCCAAGAAGGTTGCATAAATTATAATCTCACTCATTGTGTATTTGACCCTCTCCATGTCATAGAAGTAACCGAGGTCTCGTTCATCATAAAACGTCTAAAGAGTAACAAGGCTCCAGGTATTGACTCCATCACAAATGGTGCAATCAGGAATTTACCACCAAGGATTATCTGCATTATTACCAAGATTTTAAATGACGGCTACTTCCCCAACGTCTGGAAGGACTCAATTATCTTTACTATATTTAAGCCAGGTCTTAATGATGATCTCCCCGTCAACTACAGGCCCATTAGCCTATTATCTACGCTTTCTAAGGCCTTCGAACGCACTATCCTGAAGAGGTTAAACAACTTTTGTGAGTCGAACAATTTTATTCGCAATGAGCAATTCGGCTTTCGCCCGAATCACTCTTGCCAATTCCAGATATGGAGGATTGTTGCAGATTCGAACAGTCCTCTCTACTCGATGTACGGCGAAGTGGTCTTTCTTGATGTGCACATCGACCAAGTCTGGCATGACGGTCTCATCTTTAAAATGATCAACTGCGGTTACCTGAAGAGCTGATTGCTCTGGTTCGCTCCTTCCTGTCACACAGATCCTATCGTGTCAAGGTTGGTAACCCCTTGTCTGACCAATGTGACGCTACCGCTGGTGTTCCCCAGGGTTCTGTAATGGGACCGGCGTTGTTCAACTTCGTCATCCATGACCTTCTGGAGTTCGTTAAGTGTAATCTGTACTTGTTTGCTGACGAAGCGACCATTATGACATGCGCGAGCAACACAGCCGACGTCATCACTCACTTACAAAAGACCTTGCACCAGTGTAAAGAATGCTTTGACAAATGGCGGCAGAAGCTCAGCATTGGCAAATTCCACGTTCATTACTTGAAAACGTAGATATCCTCCAGGGCCCCTCATCATATATGGTAGAAGCCTTGACTGGGTTAAGAACTACAAGTACCTTAGTGTTAAGATTGATTCTAGATCAGACTGGAATGACCACGTTCAATACACTCTCAACAAGGCAAAAAAGGGCGAAGTTCAGCCTGATCGCGCTTCTGGGGAAAAGTGCGCTTGGATTAGATAATAAGCTCTTACTGTACAAGGTTGCGATCTGCTCCATCTTGCTTCACGGAATGTCTGCCTGGGCTTCTGTGTGCAAGTCGAGGTGGAAGGAACTGCAGACCTTCCAAAATATAACTCAACTCAGCAGAAGAGAAGCAAATAACAACTCCATACATGATAACCTTGGTATGGCTCACATTGGTAGTTACGTCCAGATGCTCCTCAGGATGTTGCTTCTCAAAATCGAGTCAGGATAATTCCTTGTTAGCCAGTATATTGGATCACTCTCTAGCTTTTAGAGGTCTCTTAAGATTTCGTAGACCCTGACATATCCTAGAAGTCAACTTTGATGATATCAACAAGGGCATCTTCCCCGACTACTGGATCTTCTAACCCGCAAATGTACGGGGTTATAACTACGTCAATCTACAATCCAGGTCGCAGAATTTTTCCTTCCATTTTTCAATGGAAAACCATTAGCTGATGTTTGGAGGTTCATCTTCAGTATACATGTATAATTATTATTATTTATCTGTGAGTTCATCAAATTTTCTGATGGTTGATTAGGAGAAATTCTCGATCTGTGAGCCAGGTGCCTGCCTCCCATTGGGCTTTCAACCTTGACAACTTAGTTTTCTTTAAGACAGCATGGCTGTCCGGGTGTCTGCAATAGCCCAATTGGCAGAGGCATCGACCATGGCAGTCGAGGTTCCTGGTTCGAATCCAGGTCGCAGAATTTTTCCTTCCATTTTTCAATGGAAAAATCATTACCTGATGTTTGGAGGTTCATCTCCAGTATATAATTATTATTATGTAACTACAATCCTGGTCATCATCCTACTAGGTAAGGACATTATCCTTAGGATGACTCAAGAGGGTCATCAGGCTTCTCCTCTAACTTGGTGTAATACCCCTGGTTACTCTTTGGCCGCGTGCGTTATAAAACCCGGCTCCCGGACTGCTCATGTCCTGTTCACTTCACTGTTCGATTGTCGAGCAATGGAAAGAATGAAAATAATAGTAATACAAGACAAGAATGGCGGTAAAAACATATGTGAAATAACAGTTAAATCAAATCGGCGATGGGTGTGTGTCACGTAAAATTCCTTAAAGTAAAATGTAATTAACGTGATCAGAAAGAGGGGGACGGAAACCTATAATGTTTTTCAATAACATTTAATGGAAGTATAAATTGTCATTTGGAAACAAAAATAAATTTAAAAAATTGAGTACAAATTAATCGAGTTGTAGAAGTCCATCAAGGGTTGCCAAAAATCGCCTTACTCGGTTAAGTCCTTAGAAGCACGATCAGATGATGAATCCACAGATATCTCTAACGTCAACTCCTCAAGTACTGTAGATGTTTGGTGCAAATGGCCCGGTAAGAATTCAGATCAGAGAGGGCGCAAGCCACCATAAATCCAGAAACACGACCTCTGAAATTTGGTCTACTGGTCAGGGTAAGCTGTGATAAATGAAGAAGAGAAACAAACACAAGCATTAGTCTTAACGTTTAGTGAGGAAAACAACTTAATAATAAACTGAGTGGCCAAAAGTCATGAAAAAGTTCTGGATGTGATGTTAATAGCGATTCGCTTCTCCACGAGCCCTCAAAACTCTGTAACACATCGAAGCATGGACTCTACGAGGTGTTGGGATCGCTCTGGAGAGATATTGACCCACGCCTTACTTAACTGACCATAACTGAGGCACACTCTCGTCTGACACAATCTTGCTGACACGCAGAATCCATAGCTTCATGGGGGATATGCCATAATCTCACGCGTCCATCAGTTCGATATAACTGAAACCGGGATTCATCTGGCCATGCTACACGCCATCACTGTTCCATGGTCCAGTGACGATGTTCGCGGGTCCATGCCAGTCGTCAAGCTCTGTGTTCAGGTATCAGCAAAGGGACACGAGTCGGTCGTCGGCTGGTGAAGCCTATGCGGTGCATTTGTCTCTGTACAGCCTTGGTAGAAATGGATTCCTGATGCCCCATATTCAAATCGGTGGTGATCTGGCTCAGGTGAAGTGAGTGATGTGACGTCCGTTAGTCAAATACTTTTGGTCATACTTTGCGACGGTTTATGTGTGTGGAAACATTGTCTCTATGATATTGAAATCCGAATTCTTGTGTAATCTCCAATATGCTATGACCCATGTGTCTTGCAACGATTATCATCCCACGTTCAAAGTCGGTTAACTTGCAACGTACTACCATGTTCACTACACACCTGTCTGTAACAGACTGCTCAGATGTGTCTACACTAGCACCAAACACCGCATCTGGCCGCAACATTCGGAGTCATACAAGGCACATCTTCAAATGGAACAACCCTTCTCGTAACTTTGGCCACTCAGTTTATTACAAGACTAAGCAACTAAACTATCACATGTCGAGAAGTAGGCTGCCGAGCGCGGCAAGCCACCAGAGATCTCGAGGAGCTGCTATATTACAAGTAGCATTGTCCCGACATGGCTCGAGCTCGTTGGTCAAGAAGGGAAATATGTTTGGGAATGATGCTCCTCAGAATTAAGCTGTCTGTTCTTTCCTTGGTGACATCCGATGAAGATTCGCATGAGACTGGAGCAATGAAATCCTGGAAGCGTCTATTCCTCTGCAGGCAGGCCATCTACCTCGGATTTAGCACTCGGCAGTTGGCGCTAGAGCTGTTAATCAGCAAAGGAAGTGTGGGTGAAATCATCCGTGCTCTTAATTACACAAAAACGTGTTCACGATGGGTTCCGCGCTGTCTTACGGAGGAACACAAAGCTCTGAGAAAAAACATTTCTTCGGAGTTGCTGCAACGTTTTGAAGCTGAAGGGGAAGCCTTCTTGTCCCGGATTGTGATAGTTGATGAAACCTGGATCGACAATCGATGGAACGGCGTCATCCGCACTCTCCAAAAAATTCAAAGCAACTGCTTCTGCTGGTAAGGTCAAGATCATGTGTTTTGGGACTGTGATGGTGTCTGAGGCATATGTGAACACATTAACCAAACTCAAGAAGCGCTTCCAGCGACTTGGACGCCATAACAACCCAACTGATTGTTTGCTTCACGCCTGTTTGAGGACGTCGGAACACATGACGAAACAGGGTTGGACAGTGTTAGCCCATCCACCCTACAGTCCTGACCTAGCGCCCTCAGAATTTCACGTTTGGACCATTGAAGAATGCCATTCGTGGAAGACATTTTGAGGATGACGAAGAGGTGATTCCCACAGTGAAGACATGGCTGCGTGAACAGAACAAGGACTGATACCGACAGTGCATACCGACATAGAACGGGACGGAGATTATGTGGAAAAATAAGGAGTGTAGAAGAAACATCATTCTTTTGTGTGTATAAGTTTCATTGTGTTCAATAAATAATTGTTGAAGAAAAAAATTGTGGTGCATTACTTTCTAGGCTACCCTCGTATATTTCACGAACATTTGGATACTCAGTTTTAGATCAATTTACCGGTATTACCGACGACTATGAAACTCTAACAACAATTATTAACAATAAATAAATTATTATGGCGGTCTGTCGTCCTCTTTCTGGGTCGATGGCCAAATTTTGTACTTACATAGCTTCAAAACTGATTGAATTACATCTCGGTAATCGATTAATTTCAGCAGGCGACTTTAATGTCGATTTATGCTCTCCATCTTACGGTCAAGCCTATTGTTAACGGCACCCTTTTATACTCATTACTCGTCTCCTCATGGTGCTTACTCAGCTATTGACGCGTACTTCGCTACCTTAAATACCGAATTTAGTGGGGCATCGACATTTCAATTTCTGATCATTTTCCGGTACTAGTAATATTTGATTCGAACATCCCGGTCCCTGGTAAGCCACTGGCTGTCTGTAAGCATGTAATTTCTAACTACAGACTCCAGGTTTTAAAATCTTATTTAGCCTTAACTAATTGGGCTTCTTTATTAACAGTTGCCTGCAGTACTACTAAGTTATATGACATCTTTTTAAGCCATGTTAGTGATGGTTGCAATTGGTATCTTCCCTATAAACGTGTTCGTGATGGCATAGCGTTCGTGTTCGTGTTAGTGATGGCTGCTCGGAAACCTTGGATCAAACTCCGCATTTGATAGAGTGTCAACTCATTTAAATCGATCTCGAAAAAGATCGAGTGAGATGACATTATAAGAAAAGGAAAAAAAAAAATTTCTTTCGAGACCCTAAGGAGCGGACCCCCGCCGAAGCCAATAGACGAGTCGCGAAAGCGAGCAATGAGCGAGCCGCTGAATTCGTCGAGAGAAAGGGCATTCAAATTAGGATGAAGAAATTTCGCCATAAAAAGGAGGAACAAGAAGGAGCGATTAAGTCAAGTTCTGGACGAACACTTCAAACCCACTCTCGCTGCATTGGGGAAATGCCGTTCAGAGACCGATCTTTCGCAGTAAGGAAAATGCAATTTCCTCTTTAAAAGACTGTTTTTCCGTAATTATAACAGTGGCTGCGTCCGGACGAGGAACTGGGTTCAGTGACCTCTACGTTGGAATAGTCGTCTAGCCAAAAGACTAGTGAGGTCGAACGCGAACCAGCTTTTCAAGATACGACGACACTTGGAGTAGATGTCAATGGTTCAGCTTCCACAGCAGCAACGATTTATCTCATTGTCAGTACCACACCATTTACCTTTGCGCTCGGAGGAGTTCCAGGATCAACGGCGCTCGTGTTTCGCTTCGTTCGCAGCCAGTAGGGTCGACAGGGCCCTAGTCGACCTATCGCGCTCGGTAGGCAGCGTAGCATCTTTCAGTATTCCAAGTTTGCTTTTCTCATTGAGATATTAATGCATTCAAATGACTTTGATTAATTTAGGCTTTTATTATTTTGCTAATGCTGGTATTGTTCTTATTACTGCTTTTATAGTTCCGCTCCCCGAGAAGCCAAACCTTTCGAGGTCGTCGTTCTCCAATGTTACAGTAGTCATTTATACTTACCTGTTTTCCTCACGCAACTTAGCCACAGCCACGTCGATTACCCACTTGGAAGAAGCCTCGATTTCTACACCTTCCGAACATCGTCTTGCTCATCGTCTTCGGCCCAGTCGTTTGATGCCTCATTGCAAGACGTTAATGAACTTTAAAATCGTACTATTATTATTACTCGTATTTAAAAAGTAAAGAGCATAAAAATTGGCAAGAGCCAAAACAAGCGTTTTAATATAAGGAAACATGACATCCATACAAGCAAGGTATCGTTATGTACCGGCAACATTTGACAATAATGTGTGCTACAAAATCATTTCTTGATCTTCCCTTCTTGTTTTTGCAAGCACTTCTACAATCTGCCGGGCATGCCATCGAAAAACGACTCCAACAGATCAAACGACATATTGTCCCACACTTCTTCTATCGGACGTTTCCAGTCATTGAAATCTGTTGGGCCATGTTTGGCAAGAGCACATTTACTAAGTCCCCACCAGTTTTCAATCGGGCTCAAGTCCGGGGAGTTTGGGGGCCACGGTAGGAGTACGATTCCACGATCTTTAAGATACTGCTTTGTCGTTCGAGCTGTATGCGGTGTGGCTCCATCCTGTTGCAAAATCCATCCGTCTGGGTACAAAACATCCATTGTAGGAAGACATTTCTGGAGAATGTCCTGGTATTTTACAGCATTGACAGTGCCACTGATGACTTTCAATGGTGTTGTTCTGCGTTTGCTTATTCCACCCAAGACCATGAAGGAAGGTTCACGCTTCGGCATCATTCTGGTTGGCCGCTGCTTACCCCATTCTTTCACGATGTTGCTGAAGAACTGATACATGTATGTGCTTTCATCTGTGATTAAGACGTCACTCCAGTCCCTATTGATATTCTCTTCACACCATCGGACCCGATTAGCCTTTTGAGCAGCAGTGAGCAGTGGCACCTTTTTTGGAATCTATTTGATGTATCCGGCTTCCGTCAAAGTTCTTCCAATGGTCCAGGGAGAAACTAGAGGACTTCCTCTTTCATGGGCCATGGTTCCAATATCTTGACGGCTACATCGTGGATGGCGAACGGCCACCTGTGCAATACGACGTCAATCATTAGCCTCTAGTATCTTGGGTCTACCTGATCCAGCCTTGCATTCGATGTCTTCTGCTGAATCCAATTTCTTCATTATTCGGTAACATGTTCTCAAAGGTATACGTGATCACTGGCCTCCTGTCTATTTCTGATGCCACTTTCCCAAAGAACTGGGAGTGTGTTTCCATTCTGCTGCTCCATTGCTCATATTATCCGTAAATTAAGTATGCAACAACCTTGCATTAGTTATATGGCTTCAATGAGATATACCTGTCCTACCTACGTTTATAATGAACCCATTCATCGATTTTGCATGTTGTAAGGTCATTATTTTACATGCACTTTAACATTATGTAAATACATGTACTGCAGTTTTGCCAGTTTTTATGCTCCCTACTTTACTTCACTAAATAATTGAGATTACTTTTCAATTCAAATAATTTCATTTCAAATTCAAGAATTGTTACTATTTGAAATTTTCGTCTCCTGTCCCGTTTCTCTCTGTTTACGATTAAAGTTTGAATACTCTGCTAATTGTTTAATTGTGACATAAAGAAAAAGAATAATTACTATGTGAAAGCTGGGCGTGTTCTGACTACTGAAAACTTAAAGCGTTTCAAAGACTGGTCCAATACAGTAAAAATGCAGATAAGGAAGGCCAAACATATCCATTTTGAAAGGTTGTTTGTACGCCTTCATTCAAATAAAGAGAAATGGAACCTCCTAAATAAGTTATCTTCCGGTTCTCGCACTTCTCGGTCTCCATTTGTTCATTGTGATCAGGTATCCAGTTCGGTTCTAACAGATTTTCTACAAGCTTTACTGCCAAAGAACGATAGACTGTATGACTGTATGATTATGATAGCGTATCGTACGATATCTCTTCTGGAATACTTGCCTCGAGTTTTTCTTTGCAGCTCCAACGACTGCCGAGGAGGTTATTAATACTATTATCTGTTTAAAGTCGTCAGCAACTCTTGATCCTCTCAGTAATTTTCTTATATCATGAGCTTTCACATCCTCTTGCTTTTTTATTTAACAAGTCGTTATCGACTGTGATTTTTCCCGAAGTATTAAAAATATCCAGAGTTACACCGCTTTTTAAAAAGGGAGATCCATCGCAATATTCGAATTACCGTCAGATTACAGCACTGCCAATATTTGCTAAAGTTTTTGAAAGACTGTTTTACCAACGTCTGTCGCAATTTGTATATGAAAATGCCTTAATTACTCCTTGTCAACATGGGTTTATACCTGAAAGAAACGTAGAAACCGCATGTCACGAATTCCTTGAATTTACTTCGCGGGAAATGTCTTCTAATAATTATGTTGCAGCTGTGTTCGTCGATTTGGCGAAAGCCTTTGATTCGGTAGCCGTTTGTCACGGAATTCAAACTCCAACGTGAATTCCGATGACGTCGTCGTCCGCTTTCGCTCTCGAATTTTCTATCATTCAGAGAGGAGAGCGGGGCAATGTCAGCAACGCCGGAAAAATGATGAACACGCCCGGGCCAATCAGCGTGAAGCATCCCTTTCGAGCGCGGAGTTGAAGAGAGCGAGAGAAGAAAAAGGAAAAAGGGTTTCTGTACGGTTGGAGGGAGGTTCATCGGCATGCTGTCTGTATAGGAAGGCTAGTAAAAGAAGCAGAGAGCTCTTTATGATTGGAAGACTGGCTGGAAAGGAAAAGAGTTCGTCTCCTCTAGCAGCGAGCTCTTCAAAATTGCTCAATGTGCCGTTAAAAGAAAACACGCCATGCAGCGAAGCCAGCAGGGCAGAGATTTTGTCGACGTGGCAGCAGGAAAGCAAAGCCAGTGATCCGCCTTCGCAGCAGCATGCGCCCGAGCCGCCGAGAGTGTTCCGTAGAACCGTCGTGGACTGCTCATTCGCTCTAGTAAGTACCTGTTTAATTGTAGGCGGTAATGCCAAATTAGTCAGGGCTGCTTTCAAGGAACTATTATATCGAGCGTTGCGATATGACACGAGCATACGAGGTTTGTGGCTTTTCAGTTTGGCGGGATATTTACGTCATGATCTGGGCTTTATTTTAATATAACTGTTGTGCTAATGGAATCCAGTGTAACATCTTATCTCTCCGGCTTTCTTAACTTGTGCTCTATTTAAAGGTTAAGAAAAATATCTATATGGTGTTGTGTTAAGCCAAATTTTAATTACGAGTTACGTGATTAATTAGTGTTTCCTTTAATTAGTGTTCTTTGTTTATTCCTGTCATTTAGTGCAAGATTTGAATAGCTATATAATTAGCCTTAGTGACTGTTCTGGACTGGAATAACTCGATTTGTGACTTTTTAGTGGTTTATTGTGACGGCCTTTAAAAGCTGTATCTGAACTCTGACTTGACATTATAATTCTTGGACTTGTTTCATTCAATATTAGAGCAAGTCGCTCTTTGTGTTTTTGATACACAGAAACCATTTATTTTTCAACAGTGTATGTGAATTTGAGCATTCCTTGCTAGTAATCACTTTTATTAATGTATAAGGTGATACAACATGTACTAGGCTTAAGTATTTGATATTGCTGTAATTCAATATTAAGGTGGCAGTGTTACTGAATTGTCATATATTTATGCTGGATTTGTTCACTTATTGTTTATATTGACACGAATTGTGTATTTATGAAATTGTGTTGGTGGCTGGAATACTTTTTATTGTTGTTCAGCAAAATTACGCTGTTGACACCTAATTCCTATTTACTTATTTTATATTTAGCTGAGTGTTTGCTATTGATGAATTTATAGTGAATATATATTTATTTTCATTTAAGTTGCTTAATCTTGTTTGAAATAAACAGCCATTTTATTTTTAACTCCGTCCACTGTTACGTACGTTTAGTCTTCTACTGTGCCATACTCTTCTCACTTAAAAGATACACGTGACACCGTTGACCTGTTCCTATACAAATTACGAGGGCGTATTGAAAAGTAATGCCTCCATGGCTGTAACTTTTTTATTTGTTAACCGATTTTCAAAATTCTTTTTGTATCTTATACTCACATTTGTCCTCTATGTAATGCACTATTCACTTTTCGACATAGTCCCCATCCCTTTCCACGCGTGACTAGTCGGGTGAACCCGTCGGAGAGGAATTCTGGAGTTGTTGTCGACACCAGGATTGAATGGCAGCGTTTACCTCGTCGTCAGAACTAACTCATGTCCCTGAACGGGCTCTTTCTTCTTTGGGAAGTGGTGAAAGTGGCAAGGTGCAAAGTCGTTCATCTTTGAACTGTAGGCGCTGCAACGCCTCTTGTGTGTGGTGACTCGTGTGCGAGCGGACGTTATCGTACTCCAGAAGAGGTCCAAAGCTATAGCCATGGAGGCATTACTCTTCAATACGCCCTCGTATCAAATTTCTACGGCATACGCGGGCTTCCGTTGCATTTGCTAGAGAGTTTTCTTTATCAATAGAACTTTTTTTCTTATCCACTCAGAAATATCTTCACATTTATTGACTAGAAACTTAGACGTGCCTCAGGGGTCAATTCTCTCGCCTCTGCTTTTTTCCTGTTTATAAATGATTTAACCTCGGTCTTAACATCGTATATTCCTTTTCGGATAATCCTATATGCCGACGGCGTAACGTTTATTGCAGCAAGCCAAACAGTTTTCGTAATGATATCTAACACCGTGCTTATTGAATTGAAAGTCTGGTCAGATAAGAACTAGATGCAAGTAAACTCAGAGAAAACTAAAACCATGGTCTTCTACCAAAGGAACAAACGTGAAGTTCCTAAAGTTCTTCCTTTGTTCCAGTATTATTTTCTGGGGATCTTCCACCTCATGGAACCTTATACGTACATTCAAATTGCAGAAATGGTTCCTCCGAAACCTACTTAGACTTCCTGAATTCTCATCGGTGTCCCGATGTTTTCGCGAATTAGGTATTTTCACTGTTTATCACCTGTTTCTTATTCGGGTTTTGCTTTTTTATATAAAGCTGCGAACTCAATCCTGATTGTCTCTACCCCTTTTAAGTTAGTCATTAATGCAGATATTCATCGATATCCTACTAGATCGGCGAACGATTTAAATATTCCGTTAGTTAAACCCAATTACTGTCGTCGCTGTCTTTCTTATGCAGGTTTAAGATGTTGGGCTCTTCCTCTTGAACTACGCTCAGTATCGACTTACAAACTATTAAAGTCTTATGTGTCCCACTTACCCTTCGATATTCGGATTTAAAATACAGCACGGCGAGATTGCTATTACCGTGGAGTCCTGTGTTTTTTTTATTTATTTTATTTTTTATTATTCAATTTATTCTAGTCCTTTACTGTCCACTAATTCTAGTAGTATGACCAGTTTTATTTGGTTCATTGATTCTGTAAATCTTATGATCAGTATATAATAGTTATTTCGGTTATTGGCCATGATCAGGGGATAAATTTCTGTTTGTCCCCTGTGCTTTTTGTTTTAGTTTTTGTATTCTTCCATTGTTCCATGTCTGTTTTAGTTATGTTGTTTTGTGTTTAGAATTGTTGTTTACCCGATTTGGGCAACTTATTTTAATGTATTTTGGCTCGGGGGAGCCTCCTCTGTCAGTCAGTTTGACCATAATGTCTCCCCTCGGGCCCGATGTAATATCCCAATTAAATAAATAAAATTTAAAATTTAAAAACAAAAATAAAAATCTGCTGGTAGGCTGAACAATATGACAAGCAAGCAATTCGTTTTTGAACGTACCTTCTTGACTTGGCAATGTTCCTTTTGAAGGCCTCCTGGTCTTCTTTCATGAATCAGATGATAGCATGCCCACAGTTGAATCTTCCATAGTCACATTAGTCATTAAATATATAGAAAAATCGTCTTATTTGATAATAATTGTAACGTCAAAAACCTTTAGTGTTTTATTGAAAGTAATAAAAATATCATAATAAGTCACGTAGTATAATCACTGAAATGTCATTGGTCGACAGGACATGTTTCACTTTGCTCCTGTATGGATAGAGTACATAATGCATTTTAAAGCGGTCATCATTTTTCAATACACGTGTTTTCTATTAAGTTTTAAGCGTTTTACTACAAGGCACACTGGAAAATGTGGTAAATATGATTCCCTAACAGAATATCAGAGAATTTTATAAATTTCAAAAAGTGGATATGTTGTGTTTTGCACAAGTGCTCCGATCATTGTAATCATTTTTGTAATCCGATCATTTTGTAATCATTGGCTTGTGTACAGCTGCTCTAATTAGATAACCGATTCTGTGTAACTCTCTGCGATTAGTTTTGTTACTAACGGCACTTCCAGATGCATTTCCAACCTCTTCGGCATTCGAAGCGGCAGAGGAAGTGCAAGCCTCCTTGACTTGTCGTACCAAGCATCTTCTGTCACGCCCTGTCAGTTTCTGCCGTCGTCCGGGACGTATTTTTATTGTTGTTGGACCATCTTGCTTCCATCTCTTGATAGCATACGCTACAGTCGATTTTGGGATGTCTGGTTTGGATGCAATGCTTCGTACAGAAAGATTACACAAATGCATCCTATGACTAGTACACGTTGGAACTCAGGAAGTTCGGGGCCAGGCGGCATAGCTCCACAAGAATTAATGGATAGTTACCAGAGCATGACCAGCTTTTTCTTACACCCACGCCCTTCCCATTATACAGTTTAGCAAACTCATTACTTGCATATTTTTCAAATTTCTGGGGAATTTTCAATTGATCCAACCAATTAGGAGATAGATGCACTCAAAGTGCGGAACTTTTAAAGTTTTGAACCCAATTATATCGATGAAGAGAAAGAGATAGAGGGTGCGTTCTTAGAGATATTCCTATTCTACTTTTTCATGGTCTTAAAGAATCCAAAGTCAGAATTTCAAATATCTGAAATTTTTTAAAACACATACAGACTCTGCTTATGTACTAAAAATTTTGGATTTTAGAAATTCTAACTTCAGGTTCTTAAAGACCATCAAAAAATAGAATAGGAATGTCCTTAAGACCCACCCTCTATCTCTTTGTCTTCATCGATAAAGTTCCACATTTTCAGTGCCTCGATCTCCTAAACGGTTGGATCAATTGAAAAAAAACACTAAGAATAAAACATTTATCAAATGTTGTGTAAAATCTGAAAATACCATTGAAATTACAAGTTCCTATTTAAGATTTCCAAATTACCTCTCCCCACCCCTCACAAGGAGGAGGGAGAGGGAGCTAATTTTTCGGGTAATGAATTTCCCCCGCGAGATAGTTCACTTTCGATTTCTGACATTTTTTCAGTAGGATGCCTTTTTTCGAGATATTCGAAAATTTTAGTTTAAATGACTAACCCGGTATATGAACAAAATTCTATGCAGCTAACTACTTCAAAACGACGGCAAGCAGCAGAACCAAATGAAATTAATACACTCTTAAATTGTGCTTTGATGTAATTTTTATTAAAATTTGTTAAGCCTTTTAAGAGCTGTTATTTTTTTCTAAAAATAAATAAATGGCTATAGCATTTTTACCAGCGAATAAAAGTCAGTAAATTCGACATATACGGACTCCTTTCATTCACAGGAATAATTTTTGTAAATAACTTGATGGGTTCTGATGAGTCATCTTGGAATTATTGCGATTTTCATTTTTAAGAAACGTTAAAAATTTCTCCACATCTAGCATTTTCAATTACTAAATTATCAACTACTAAATTATTAACTTATCAACTCAATTACTAAATTAACAACTCGGTGTAACAATAAGATTGTACGCTCCAGGTCAATGTAAACAATGCTTAAATTTACAACCATGGCAAAAAGAATGAACTCACTGTGTGACTTATTTTTGACAAGGGAAAATAAAGTCACAGAAAACCTATATTTGAATTGAAAATGCAAAAACAAAAATGTTTTAATGACTCCCTGAGTGTAATCTACTTTGTACATTAATTTAATGTCAATACATTTAATTGGGAACAAAATAAAAAATGAAACATAATCCCCCACCTTGGAAAAAAGTATCAACTCAGAGGTTTCCTGAGAAAAAACTTACCTAATGTAACACCCCTAAAAACGTTAAATAACACAATCCAAACAAAGGGAAGTCAGGTTTTTTGTGGAATTCGATTATCTAAACATAAAACTACTGTAGTTTTCCTGTCGTAGTGTTTGTGTTTTCGTGATCCAATGGCCTTTCAAAAAAGTTTTCACAACAGTTCAAAGAAGAAATTGTAAAACTTTGTTAATCTGGAAAAAGCACAAGAATAGTCGCAGAAGAGCTGCCATGTTCTCAGACTACCATACAAGAAACGAAGTGGGAGGCCCCGCAAACTAGGGAGCAGCAAGACCAAATTCTTCGAAAGTTTTGCATTCAACATCGAAGATTAACATCAGAACAATTGAACAACGAGGTGAGAAAATATCAAATCATTGTATGCAACAGAACAATACGAAATCGCCTTAACGAGATGGGTTTTTCGTTCCGAAAAGCTAAGACCAAACCTCTACTTACAAAGAAGCACAAACAGGCTCGTCTACAGTGAGCCTAACAACACAGAGATATGACTGTATATGACTGGAAGAAGGTAATTTTCAGCAATGAGTCGAGAATTGCCCTTGGAGCAGGAGATAGTGAAGAACATTTGTTTGGAGACGTGTTGATGAAAAATTTTAAGAGGATTGCCTAAATTTCTCTGTAAGTTTACGCAATCTCTCATGACCTGGGATTGTGTGACGGCCAGCAGTCTAGGCAGAATGTGTATAATGAAATTACCATGAATTCAGAGGCATATTTGGAAGTACTGGAGTCTTCTTAATTCCAACACTTGAAGACCATTTGGAGACGATGAAACCATCAGATTACAGGAAAGGTACAACAGTGGTTATAAATAATGGCCTGAAGCTTCTCAGATGGCCTGCCAACAGCCCCTACCCCAGCCCAATTGAGAACTTGTGGCATGAACTGAAAAAGTTGATAAGAGAAGCTCATCTGTCCAATAAAGATGAACTCAAAAGGGCCATTACTGAAGGGTGGAATAAACTTACCATGCAGAATTATGATAATCTTTTTGCTTCGATGGCTGCAAGAATTAAGGCTGTAATTGAAGCCAAGGGTGGAATTACAAAATACTAATGTATTGAAATGTTTCTTTTCCACAGAAAGGTTGTTTGAGTTCAAAGTTTTTTCTCAGGAAACCACTGAGTGAATACTTTTTTCCAAGGTGGCGAATTACGTTTCATTTTTTATTTTGTATCCAATTAAATGTATTGATATTAAATTACTATACATTATAGATTAGACTCAGGGAGTCATTAAAACATTTTTGTGTTTGCATTTTCAATTTAAGTATAGATTTTCTGTAACTTTCCGTTCCCTTGTCAATAATAAGTCACATAGTGAGTTCACTTTTTTTTTGCCAGGAGTTGTATTACAGTAGAATCCCGGTTTTATGCTTCCCACTTTGCACGTTTTCCCGCTTCTTACGTAAGTTTTGCTTGGACCCCAACAAACTCCTCTATCAATAATGTGAGAGTCTGTAGAGAGACAGTGTCTTCCTCAAATGAAGCTATGAATACTGAACTTTTAAAATTCTTTTCTGTCAAACGAAAATCAACAATTACTTTTGATTTTTGATCTAATCAACATAAGAAACAAACGAGAATCACTGATTTTTCTCAATGTTCGTTAATTTTCTTTCAATGTTTTCCTATTAGTTTATGCAAGTTTAATTCCTAAATATTGCAGTGTTTTATTGTTGAAAAATGATGCAGTAAAATAGGGTTTTCCCCCTTTCACGTTTTAATTGTTTTTTTGATTTATTTATTCCGTATTTGCTTGAAATGCAGAACTTTATTGATTTTTTATTGACTCGGATTTTATATTTTCCCGCATGATACGTTTTTTTTTGTTGGTTCGAAATAGAGCGCACAACTTACTTCCCTGTAGGCAATGCGCTCAGTTTTTATTGTTCTCAATTAAGGATGACGTAAAGCTGAAAATTATTGGCTGAAAATTCGTATCAACATCTTTGAAGCAAATGAATCATAGGAATTATAATTTTTAGCATCGGGTTTGTTTGTTTATTGCGACGAAACCGACTAGCTGTCACCGCTGATCACGATCCCGTGAAAGTAGTCAGCCTGACAATTAAAACGATTTCGTGAGAGCGACTGCTTTCAAGCAGGCAATTGACAGCAGTGATACGAGACGTGCCTTCTAATGTTCGCAGTAAATAACGAAATGATCCCAAACCTTATTGGTACAAATGTTCTGTTCTATTTGAACTAAATCTTTCATTTTTAATAATGACATTGGCTAAAACGCCGATCGCGTTCTCTAATACTAATCCCGCAGAAGGTGACGATAGTTTTAGCTCGTCGACTTACAAGTTAGTCGGGCGACGAAGCATAACTGCGTCAGCATCACTGACTAGTAGTCGGTCTGACGAGACTAAACAAATGCAGTCACGTTAACATCGTCGCACTAAATAAACATACTGTCACAAAGTATTGTGACAGGTGTGAGTTTAAAGGCCAATATCTCTAGCAGACGAATTCTACTAGAAGATAATGTTGGCTGCACTCTAACTCCATCTATGGACAATATGCCGCGTATCTCCAGCATATTAGAGGATTTAACAGGAAACAGGAAGATACGTGGGCGGAAGTTCCGCTAGCGGCGCAAGCGAATGTGCAAAGGCATAGAGCGTGAGTGAGAGTTTCGTGTAAAGGAGAGATTTGGAAAACGATGAGAAGCAGTCGCGAGTTCCGAATTATGAACTCAAGCTGATGAAAAATACGAATGAGAATGTTTCGTCCAGCAAAGCATGTGTCTCCAGTGCTATCGGAGTGGCTAAGAACTTTGACAGGATAACAAAGTCACGTTCACCAGCGCAAAATGAACTGCTGCAAGTTGCATCGTGCGAAGGCAGTGCGACACATGTGATAAACTTTGCTTCAGCTTTCCCAACAGGTCCCACGAACAAAAGTGTATCTTTCACGAGACGGAAAATCGACACGCCTGAGGAGAACGTTTTCGACGCTGGATTCTTCACCAAGGAACCGTATTGCGTCAGAGCCATTTTATGGAACATAAAACGACTTCTGTTAGCCAGACAGACAGCCGTTTTGCCCGAGGGTTTTGCTTCCGCAACCCGGACGATTGTGTATTTGTCGGACGTCAGGTTTGAGGACTGCTGCCCACTCCACCCAATTCTACAAAACGAAGAATTGCCACTTCACACCCATGTATTGGGTATTTTTCCCTGGACACTGCCAGCATACTTAAGCGAAAGCATCAGCTGCTTCACACATTATTTCTGGTGAGCCCTTATCATTTATATTATGGTGCTCTACCGCTCATTCTCTCAATCACTGGCTAAGTTAAATGTTTTTTTTTCATGAGCTCCCGCACGCTCAGCGCGTAATGTTAAAATTATTCTTCTCGTTGCTGAAGCGCCTTGAAATGGGAATAATGTTTAACTTGGCGTAGAATTAAGTTGCGCGTGTTACTTAAGGGAATATCTTTATTGTATCTGGATATAAAAGTTAATTAGTTCATGGGTATAAAGAAGATTAATAGAAATTCTTCTTTTCCTCTTTCAGCTTTCCCTAAAGGCATTCCGGATGTTTAACACATAGGGTCGCCACCCTGTTTGTTAGTGGTATGTTTATCGCAGCCAGTAAAGCATTTATGGACCTGGAATACCAACATAGATGACTTTCCTCTATAACCTACTTAATTCACAATTATTTGATATTTTCTAGTTTTTGTAAACAGCGAGATTGTAGTTGTGCATTAAGTTTGCTTTTACGCTCCTATTAAGCGTTTGCGTCTTGAATATTAATTTGAACAATATTGAAGTTAGTTAATTTTTCATATTGTTAGCGCTGTATTTATCTGTGGAGATATTTACACGCCCGATTATCTACATGTTATGTGTGGTTTCTGGGGATAATTATGGAAATAAGTGGTCGAATGAATAATTTAATATATTTAGAAAAAGACTGCGCCAGTGAATTATACTGTTCACAAAGTATTTATGATAATTTAAAGTTTATCCCATTCACACAAAACTAGATACCTCCCGCTTAAACAGGCCTGGCCAAGTGAGGAGAAAATCAAGGTACTCGAGGCAGTTTGTAAACATATAAAATAGAATATTTATTTGGGAACATTCAACAATTGTATAAAACAAGAATGTGGATAATTTGAAATAAAATTGAATCAATGTAAATTAGAATAATCAATCAAATGAATAATCATCAAATTAAAGAATAAATCTTTAGAATGAATTCAGTTTGTAACAATAAAGACTTTGTAAAGAAATGCAATAATCAAATTATTCGTAATTCAGACTAAATGAAAACAGTTTCAAAGGATTTATGATAATAGCAAAGAATGATAAAGTAAATCGTTTAGGACAACATAGACTGGTGATAATTACATGATAATAAATCATAGGATAAAGTTAAAGGCTCTCAATTTGGCTTATAATCTTTAAATCTTATATAGTAATTATAACTGAAATTATAAGAATATTTAATCAACAGTTTTGTGGATCGACTGAATTAATAATAAGAATTCGTCTCGTCTGGATAGACTGAATTTGAATACTCAACACTTTGTGACAATGTAATAAAATAATAGACTTAAGGTCATCTAACAGAATGATCAGACTGGTTCCAATTGAAAAGTATGGAACTTATAGAATTAGCTCTTTGTATGAATTAAATTAGAACTTTGCTTAACATGTATTGGTTTTTCCCACTAGAAATTCATAAGTAAAATTGTTCCGTTCCCAATTAAGTGAATATAATTTGTAATGAAGAAAAGAATGAATAGAATGGCCATTGAGACATTAATTGGAAATGGGCTTTACCGTGACTCCTCAATCTGTCCGCTGTGCAGGGATCATCTCGGGCGTCATCGGATCGTCAGGAGAGTAAGACTCCTCTCTGAAGTGGCTAGTGGAGAAGTCATCTCGGGGTTGTCTCTGGATCTGCTTCCAACACTGGACCATGGTACCTTTCGGGGGCTCAGTTCTCCTTCTTTAACATATCACTTATAATCCTGGCATTCTTAGATTTATGCAGCTGATTTCATCTCAACGGGAACTCTTACTTTTCCTCAAACTCGAACTAACATGACTAATGAACTTGATTTAAACTAAACTGAACCTGGAACTATTCTAATAATACAATTTAAAATTTCCCATCTGGAAATAGTTCTATTTCCAGACAGAGGCCGAATTAATTCTAAAACGGGAGTCGATGCTCCACACACCTGTTTATCGGAACCGTTACATTTCAACTACTGACTATCTCTTTCTCTTAGAATTGCTAACAACACTTTCGATTTTCAATAGCCAATCACACGCGGATTAACCATCACGAAAAATGCGAATTCATCTGTCACTCAAAGTTATGACCACCTCTCTAACTGATTCTATACTAACAAAATTTTTTTTTGCTTTCATGTGATCACATCTTGTCTCCTGCTCCCTTTAGATTTCAAAGTCCAATCTTAAATTTGTCTTTCTATCTGATCATCCGGTTCTCTGGTTCCATTATCCAACTCATGCAATGCTTTTTCAGTCCTTGAATATGATTCTAACAAACAAAACAATGATGTGTAAACTGATTCTTACTTTTCTCCCTTTGTCAAACATTAAACCTGGCTCACTTTTAAAGACTCTTAAACCCACGCATCAAGAATATTTAAACAATTAATAAACTTTATTTAATCCTTTACACTAAATCTTTACATTAAATCCTTCTAAACTTTATTTAGGATCTAAATTCTAAATCTAAATAGACGATCATAAACGCAAATACAAAATAGCTCATTTACATAATTAATCTAAATATTCTAATTCTGGCTAATTAATCCTCAAAACCTTACAATATATCTCCCCCTGCAAGAAAAGCCTCCTACCGAGGCGGTACCTTCACCTGAAATCCTCTGGGCAGTCTTGCATCTCTGCAGCATCTTCTACTGATGAAGCGGGACAGATCGAGGCAACGCCGGCAAGCCTACTCTCAAGTGGCAACTAGAAAAACTCAATGAAAATTATTTAATATAAAGTAGTATATTTTTTTGTTTTTTACCCATGATCATTTTGCTAAACAAATAGTTTAGTTAATTATTCAGTTAGTACAGATTAATGTCTAAATACTGAATGAAAAAAATATTACACAAGTAAAATATACGTGTAAAGGGTACCCAAAATATTGTAACTTAAATTTTCTACTTAAGATTACTCAAATATATAATCATGTTTAATAGGCCTTTTTGAAGATTTTTGTGCACAACATTGGAAATTTCTTATCACACAGTTCAAAAGTTCTTAATACACTCTATATAGGTTTTTATCAATGCACAGTTCATTGAAGTTCAAACACAACATAAAGTTCACTGGAATTCACTGAATACGGGAATGCAATATACTATGTTAGAAAACACAAAGCAAAATATCATACTAGCATAATAGCATCTCTTTCACTCTGGATCTCCATTTACGTATTGGAATGCGGAATTGCTCCGAAACATCCTTCACTGGTATTGTCTGCGTTGAGGGGGCGGGAGTACTCGAACGTCCGCAGGTGTCTGGTGTCGGGCGACTTCGGAGGTCTCTCCTGGCTCCAGGGTGTGGTTTCCTGAAAGCCAAACTCATTCCAATTGTCTCAGCCAAAATATTAAATTTAAAAGGACAATAGAAAGAAGAAAAATGTATACAGTATCTAGTAATGTATCTAGCACCTACTCCTACGAGAGAGTTTTGCGCCATCCCAGTAAATAACGACTGCTACGAGATGACAGTAGCAGCCGGGACCGACGGCTTAACGTGCCCTCCGAAGCACGGGGGGTTTCATGATGGAAGAGCTGCTGGGGATAAACGAACCAGAGGCTGTCACCAACTGCTGGAAAACCAGCTATGGTCAATCGGCAAATGGGTCAGACTAAGGTCCCCCAACAGCTGCGCCCCAAATAGTGTCCCGCCAGCACTGGCCCTCAAGCCCTGGCCGTCACCCAACCAGCAGCTGGCCGCGCCTGAAGGTGCTGAACTCCATCGATTGGCAAGCCAACCGACGAGACAACCAGGCCACAGCCACCCCCAGAAAAATGTATATGTGTGTAGTGGTATATATCCCATAGAATAAATGTGTGATACGTGTAAACCAGGGTTTCAAAATGTGTACTATATAAATCTAGATATGAAAATATATCATGAAATATATGTAATAATCACTACGCAAACGCAATTTTCACTACACAAGTTTAAATTGTTTCCAAAAGAACTTAGATACATTTTTTATCGCAGCGAAATGTCGGTATTGTGTCGAGGAGGGGGGTACAAAGCTATTAAACAACATCCCATGTACAATAATAATATGTTAATAGCTAAGCACCCACCATCCCGTCTTGTCATCTGTAGTGAACAAGGGGGTGATGCCTACTTGTTATCAAGCTAGAGAGTAGATAGGCTAACCCATGGTTTAACAAAAGAATCAACTCAAAAAAAAATTTACCACATTGAAAAAATTTTAATATCTATGTTAAGTGTGTCTCGATTGCTCATATATTGTCTGGTATAACTTTAAACATTATTATAACATTATTTAATTTATTATTCGTGCAAGGAAAACTTTTATTTCTGAGGGCATTTCTCTGTATTTATTTCTTTATTCGTGGCAGTAGGGTTCTCCCTTCAATGCTAATCCAGGAACAATAGTCAAGGCAGGTTCCATTTACAAGGAAAAAGGGGTCGAACTGGTTTTATTTAGCTTTCTCAGATTATCTAGGTCACCATCTGGTCAACTTTATCAAAAGGAATGCCGGGTACAAAATTTGAAAGAAATAAATTTTTCCAAACTGTTTCTTGACTAAT
>JAHWFO010061390.1:208164-229626 GCA_023313115.1 Rhysida immarginata | reverse complement strand
AAAGATTGTAATTTTTCAACTGTTTTTGTGAGTGTACAACGCCGTATTGCTTTTGAATTTACATTATGAATTATCTTTCTGTGGAAGAAAAAATTGAGATGGTGTACATTTATGGAGAAAGTGGGAGAAATTTTGATAATGCAGTCGCGCTTTATGCTCAGCGTTTTCCTGGCCAAACGCGATCACGGTCTTCTTTTGTTCGAGTTATTAAACAATTTACTGCGGAAGGTAGTGTGAACCAGAAAAAAAGAACCCGTGCAGCTACTGTTTGTGGAGAAAACAATCAAGTGTCAGTCCTAGCTGCTGTGGCTCATAATCCACATGCGAGCACAAGAGAAATATCAAGGCAATCAGGAATTTCACATATGAGTGTTTGGAAAATGCTGAAGCTCCACAAATTTCATCCATATCATGTATCTATGCATCAGGAACTACATGGCAATGACCACCAAAACCGTCTAACGTTTTGTCACTGGGCACTTCAGCAGATGCAAACAAACCAACATTTTTTTGCACGAGTTCTTTTCTCCGATGAGTCAACATTCACAAACCACGGGGAAGTTAATCGACATAACATGCATTACTGGAGTGAACAGAACCCACACTGGATTCGAGAAGTCAACCATCAGCGACCTTGGTCAATTAATGTTTGGTGTGGGATAATTGGCGATAAACTTATCGGTCCATATTTTATAGACGGTAATTTGAATGGCAACAAATATCGTAACCTACTTGAAAATGAACTACCAGATCTACTTGAAGACCTGAGTATTGAACTTCGACAACACATGTGGTTTCAACATGATGGTTGTCCAGCGCATTATTCATTAGTAGCGCGCGAAGTACTACATCGACTTTACCATGGTCGCTGGATCGGCAGGGAAGGTCCTGTGAATTGGCCAGCCAGATCGCCTGACCTTACATCGCCAGATTTTTTCTTATGGGGTTACCTCAAAGATATCGTTTATAAGGAAACGCCAACCACTCGCGAAAACATGATTCAAAGAATAAGAGATGCTTGCGCTGCAATTACACCAGACATGTTATCAAGATGTGTTCAGGAATTTACAAAACGAGTCAATAAATGCATCGAAGTTGGAGGTCATCAATTTGAACATTTAATTTCATAAAACGGCGAGATGCAAGGGATTTAAGGACAACAAGCAGGCCGAAAGTGAGAGGCGAGGGGACTCACTGGAAATACAAGCACCCCGAAATTCATTTACTTGCAAGTATTTGCAAATAAGAAAAAATAAAACGAAAACAATCGGTCCTTTTAAGGACCACCAAATCTTAAACGGGAATAACTTCATCTTTACACAGTCTTTTACTTTTTTACTCTGTTAGTTAATGAGTTCACTCGTTAGTACGTAGGATGTTCGGTTAGTTAGTTAGCTAATCAGTTGATTTGTTTGATAATTATAAAGTTGTGTGGCCTCATGACCACGAAACAAAACAAAATTATCCTAATCCGCGGCAAAAAATAATAAAATAATAACTTTGCGGCAAAATTTACGAAGTAAATAAGTATTTTTTATTTCTCCGTAACCATTTCCACGCAAAAATGAGAAAATGGATTTTCTTGAATTACAGCGCCATCTACCAAAAATAAAAAAAAATGTTTCAGACAAAATGTACGTAGTTTTTTATGTAGGACCTGAATCTGCAATAAAAAATAGGGGTTCCCATTTGAAATTTTAAAGTTGCCCCCCGCCCCACCCCCAGGGGCCGGGGGGGGTGGGCTAATTTTAGCACCAGCAGATGCCCCCTCGAAAATAATCAACTTTGGATTATACGCATTTTTTCGTGTGAAGCTTATTTTTCGAGTTATTCTGCTTTGTCAACTTAAAATTTACACCCTGTATATTGATTTCAATTTTTGATAATATAACATTCGAATAATCTATGGAATAAATTTTATCAAAAGTTATTAATTTGGGCAAATGAATATCAAGGAAAAATTTGGTATTTAAACATAATTTCAATGAAAAATTTGGTAACCAAATTAAGGTATAGGAGACAATTACAGATCAATTTTTCAGTTTATATCTAAGAGAAGACGAGAAATTGCATAAAGAATATGATTGTAAATTTAAATGCTTGGTTCATTATTTTACACACGTTGTATTGTATGGTGTATATATTTATAATTTCATATCGTCCATTTTACAATACAATTTTTATTAAATTGATAAAAATACTGATGATGTCCGAAAGGACGAAATATATCCATCTAACCAATAATAAAAATTGTATTGTAAAATGGACGATATGAAATTATAAATTAAATGCTTGGTTTGTAAATCAAACGGCAAAGATGTTAAATCTGGATAATCTATATAAAAACAATGGAACTTTAAACTGAATAAATAATAAAAGATCAGGACGAATGTAAAAAGAATGATTAATGAGACCACATTAAAATGCTGGCTGTACCATATCTTCTGAATCAGTCCACTACTGCTTGGCTCTTGCTTCGTTTCACTGGGGACTTCTAAGGCAATCCATCACGATGAAACTCGACGATAAACTTGGTGATGGGCTCGATCTCCAGCGGGGAATATAGCTTACATTGGGCATATCTAATGTCAATATGAAGATTGCTTTGATTTGTGTGCTGGCGTCGGAGTTTCCAGAGTAAAAATTAAGTGGAACCTACATGTGTCTGTTGTAACGTGCTAGTAAACACAGGTCTTGTTCACTTACACGCTAAGATCCAGAGAGAACCAAAAAAAACCCAACTTTCCCTTAAGAAAACAAAAATGGAGCAATAAACAGCAAAACCCAGATTAATAGTAAAATATTGACTAGAATTAGCCCAGCAGGTAATTAAAGAGAAAAAGGAAAGTAAAAAGAGAAGAATTTGCATTAACCCCCAATTAACATAAATAAATAAATTGTCAGAAGGACCGCGTTTCCTTGCAAAAAAAGGAGGATAAAACAAGTACTAGAAGTTACGTTAATCCCAAATAACTTACGCGAATAACTCACAACCCCAAGACACCCTTACATCAAAGAAAACAAAAGGAGTCCAAATAAATAGGTTCTTTATTGCTGACAGAGGTGAGATAGATGCTGTTGATACCAGATTCCAAGCAAACGAGAGAAATAGTCGAACGAAGAAGACAGACTGGAATGAAGACAGAAAGGTAGAGGTACATTGAATGCACTTCAGGTACAGGAAAAATTCAGAGTTTCGCAACCAAAAGGAACTTTTTGATACCACGGAATGCGAAAAGAAAGTCTCGGGATAAAATTGAAGATCAAACTACTAAATGACTGTGAAACGTTGCTTGCACTGCAAATATAAAGAGAAACTGACAGCAAAAATGATAGAAAGCATAAATTGGAAATGAAAATAAAATTAAATTTTTATAAATTCTTAAGTGATACAAAAAAATAAGTAAACATTATATAAAATTCAAATAAGAAGATCTTCAAAAAAAATTTAGAAGGTAGAGATTAAAATAATAATCATCAAACCATGGACCTCCTCCACAAGGAATCAGAAGGACGAGTAACTAAATATGCTAGACTAAACACGACGGGGAAAACACCAAGAGGGAAGGGCAGGACGGACATAAGGGCAGTCACACAAAATGAGAGGTAAAGGTCGGGCAAGACGAGAACAACATGGCTGAGGTCCTGAAAACGAAAACAAACATTAATATTGCATCACAAAAAAATAATAAATTTCTCAATTAAATGAACCTAAAAATCTATAAGAGGTGTAAATTATTGAAAAGTTAAGAATTCAAATAAAGTCAAAAAAAAGGGCGATTTTCTAAAAACAACTATAAAATCTTGACATAGACGACAGAAATTCTTCAGAATGGCTTGTTTCCTGTTGAGCACTAATTCGTTGCATGATGAAGGTTTCTGTACAATTCTAAGTCCAACGATGAACAAAAGTATCAGCCGTACGAAAGGGTCAGCCCAAGAACCTTGAAGTATACATCATATCTTGGACGGGACGAAATATGCCTAGGTCCATTAAACTAAGACCATTAGGCGGACAGAAGAATAACTGATGATCAGCCAAACACTACATCAGCATGAAAATAAACGGCAAACAAAAGACGGTCAACACCATATTGGAAAACTACACATAATCAAATCTCGTAGACTCCTCAGATGTGGCTTGACGAAATCTTAACCAAAGATTCCACAACAAAAGGTACTAAAATCTCTTAACTGCATAACCATCTCGATATCCAAGAAAACGGAGAAGGGCTGATGATGCTTCTTCGGAGATCGAGCTGAAACTGACTAAACATACATTTTTAAATTAACAGGAAACCTACTAGAATCAAAAAAAAATTTAAATACCAAGACCCGCGTGACAAAACTTCCGAGTTCATGGAAAGGAAAAGATACATTTGCTCCAAGAAAACAAGCTGTTTAATACAACGTCGACTGAACAATGGAAACAAAGAAAAACGCGAAACTTTTAACAATACAGATGACGATGAAACTCCAAGAAAGGAAAGATAGTTAACGAAAATCGTATTTCTTACCTTAAAAAAAAAATTAAATCATCTCCTAAAAATTAAATCTTCCATGAAATTAAAACACGACAAAACTGTACTGCAAAAGGAATAGGTTCTTCAAATTAAAATATTTTTAAGAAACGCGTAATTATTAAAAGACGAAGAGAGAAGACATTGAGCTTTTGCATGGAACAATTCTAATAAACGGATTTAGGTATACTTTTGAACTCAAAACGCTTAACTAAACGCCTTGTCGGAAAAATTAATATAATCAAAAAACCTCAAGCGATCAATGGGAATTTTCTATGGGGATAATAACCTGAGATGAATGACATCCTATTCAAAGTCGTAGGACAAGAAAAATCTCGCCTTTTAACGGTAATTATAAATAAATCCCATGAAAGAAAAAAGGATAATTGACGTGAAGAAAGATTGAAAATTTTAACTTTCCAGGCGAAATTATCATTAACCTACAAACTGACGCTAACCGAACGCGTCGAGTAATCCCTTTTAACAAAAACGCGGAGGGGGACCACGGTAACCTCCGTTTAAAAAGAAAATAGTAAAGTGTATGATCAATAGTACCCACACCGTTATACATAGGAGCTGCAATAATCAAAGGGTAAATACAAGTGACCGACACCAGGAACATCGATACGTCATGAAGAGATAGAAACACGACGTTGGAAGAGTCCGCGAAAAGAGATATTGGAAGCAGAAAAAGAGTATCATAAACGTACTAGGCAAAAAAAAATCTATTACTGTAGGGGGTGTAGAGGTTCGCTATACTGTGCACATAAAGGAGTGAAATTCGGTATGCAGGATCTCCAATACCATGAAGTTTAGATCCAATTATTCCACTGGAGTCGGAATTGCGGGGGTAGGTAGTCACTTTTTCATTAAAACTATTGCAACATATTGCGTGTGATATGTTATTCAATCAGAAACGATGAGAGAGGAAAGACCATAAGAGCTTTTTTATATTTTCTTCATACGGTATTCAACAAATTAAATACGATGTTTGATTCAATTTCATAGTAAAATAATTTTTTACCAATTTTTTTTCTATTTACTTGCTTACCATTTGCTGAATACATCATGGAGCTAATGGATTTCTGTCATCTTTCCACTCTCTCTCAAAAGTCTCCTAAGTCTCCATTATTTCAAGTTACTGATGATTTTTTAAGATTTTCAAGAAAATGTTAACTACTAAGAACTCTCTTTTCTAAGAGAAGCCTGAATAATAAGAATTCAAGCATTGTTGCAAATTGAAACTTATCTACATTGCACAAACTTTCCATTGCATTGTTGGTCATGAGATATATACTGTTGATCATTGCATAGTGTTGGTGCTTTGCGTGTTGAAACCATGTTTGATACTAATTTTTGCACAAACATTGCTTTGCATTGTTGGCCATGAGATATTTTTCATTAATATGCTCTATTACAACCATGAATATCTATTTTTTTTATCAATACTTATTGTTTTTTTGAAATCTGAGGTACACAGTGACCTCCCTCATACTTTGAAGGCCAAATATGAAAAGCTTCATCAAGTTCGGTCTAAAACTGCAGATTTGTATAAGAAACAATCCCATAAATAAATAAACCCACACACATCTTTCCTCTTCTATGTATTGTAACGTTTCGGAAGGAGCAACCTGTTGTTCCGAAACAAACAACCAAATTTCCGTCGAAATAGGACCCAAAATATTTATCAATAAATATTAGTTGAAATTGAAGTTTGATGCAAAATTTAATTTAGAAATAAATAGGTAAATTTTATATAAATGTAGAAGTTGTTATAAAATACATATTAATTAAAATAATTAAAACTCCGTTAATTAAAAGAAAAAACAAATAAATAAAATAAAATAATTAAAAAAAATTCACCCAATTGATAACGTAAATGTTGAAGAACGAAACACAAATGAAATAATTTCTCCACTAGGTCTTCGTTTCTTCTGTGTTTCTTCTGTATTTCATCTGCGTTTTTTCATTTGTGTTTCGTTTTTCAACATTTACGTTATCAATTGTGTGACTTTTTTTTCATTGTTTCTATTTATTATTTTATTTTATTTTATTGTTTTTCTTTTAATTAAAGGGGCTTTATTTATTTTAATTATTATATATTAAATAGGTAATGGTAAATACTCGACTTAAACCCTTATTAGATGACTGATACATGAAAACATTCACTAGGTAAAAGAAGTAGAATAAAATGATTTCACTTTTACTAATCCCAATAACAATTGGTAATGCAGATTACCTTAATTACCGCAAAGCTCTAAAAATTATTAAAAAATCATGTCAAATAGCAATTGCTTTATTACAGGTTCTTTGATCTCTTTTCCCTTTTTATATAATCAAAAGTTAACAAATACAATCATTAATTCGACGCGTGAATAATACTGGAAAACCGATAACGCAGTAAGTGGACCGGAGAAGGCGATGTCCAGTCTTGACATCAAAGTTAATGACTTAATGAGAGAAGGCGTCCTGAACAGCTTAGTCGATGCACAATATGGTTCACTATTTGACACAGAGACAACCATTTTAACGATGGCAAAGAAACGTTCTAAAAGAAAAGAAAGTCACACAATTAATTGGAACCAAAAAAAATGAGAAAAGAAAAATAAAAGGCAAGCTTAAGTTCTTGGAGTAGACAGATTATCAGCAAACTTGAGTAAAAGGAATCTGGAAGGTGATTGGTGGAACACACAGAGAAGAGGCTATACATCCAGTATAAGACACCTACTTGATTCACCAAGGAAGACTGAAGAAATAAACAGGTAAAGAACCTTCCAATACAGAAAAAAGTTTAATTAAATTAGAAATAAAGCTCTCATTAAATATAGAAAAAAATTAAATACAAAACACAAAGAATAAAAGAAAAACGCATATAAAATAAAATTAGGCATAAGGAGGAAATAAAATACTGTACGAAACTCACCTGGACGAACAAAACTATCACGAAACAAGTGATAAAAACTGCGAAATGGCACGTTCAAAGGCATCAGAACACTAAACAAATGAACACACAAAAAAACGCTAGCTAAACTTTCACCATACATCAAGGACGAAAACCAACAAATGTATAGGCAGCAATCATACCGGGAGACTAGAACGTGATGAGAGGTGATTTGAAAGATACAAAAAAATCTTAACACCAAAAAAACTAAACAAAAAAGTCAAAGTTCAAAAATAGAATCATTGATGGAGCAGATTGAACAATAACTTGCATGAAACAGTGTGTGCTTCACGTACAAATAATTGGAATTCCACTGGGACAGAAGTATTGATGATAGACCTGAAATCCGCAAGAATCAATTTAAAAAAGAAGGTTTATTTCTTTCACATTGAGTTCCTTTGTAAAAAAACTGAAGAAGAAGATGAAATCGAACAGAACATGGCATCTTCTGCCAGTGACCAAACAGCTTCATCAAAATAGTAGATGGACACGAAGTAAATTTAGACTAGGGTGCCTACTCAGTGCAGTAGCGGGATTTTTATCAACTTATCGTGAGGGACATCTTCCGCTCGACAAGAAAATAAACAACCACTTCATGTGGATTAATAGGATCAGCCACTCCATTCAATGTAAAGACATTCAAAAACAGGTTGAAGAAAAACTATGAAGAACGCCGGCAATTACATCGATTGTAATAATGACAGTTTTGCAGAGGAAAGCAGTAGCAACACAGGATCATTCATCGTTGCTTCGAACAACCAATAAACTTAGCCTGTGTTTCCTTAGAGATAAGGGAGTCTGAATAAGAGTCTTTTAGCTAAATAAGAGCAGAGAGCAATAATGGATAGATTGTCACTTCTAAGATTATGTATATAAAAATTAGTACAAGAAACACATTAGGGAATGCAGGATTATTTAATTTTTATAGTTTCTCTTTTTCCTTCTGCATCATTCAAATCTTGGAAAAAATTTTAACACATTTTCCGTTGTTCAAACATCTCCAAATTTGACACACTGATTCATTTACGATGACAATACAAAGTTGCAGTAGAATTGTTTAAAAATTTAGAAGCAGCATTTGTAAAAGATTTTGAATTGTCAAAACATCTATCCGGGTTCTTGAAATGTTATGAAAACGTCGTGAAAATAGAAATAAGTACGGTGTGTAATGTAATTTTAGATGTGATAGTAATATATTGTGGGCTTCGGAAATTCTAAAAAATATCTTCATATTAAGCCACCAGACAGAACAGTTTAACTAGCATGAATAGATGAAATAAAAAGGTTTGGGCCCAGTATCACCCCTCAGGAACAGCATCATAACCCGAGCCAAGCTCTAATGTTAGATTGTTTTCGATAATGCAAGTGAGACACTGTGAAACTGCTTAATAGAGCAATGTCTACCGCTATTTACAAAGCTAAATTCTAGCCAAAATAGAGGGAAAAATAGATTACTAATTGGTTAAAGCATTTTATTGTAAATTTAAAAAACTGCAAAAACAAACACAGTATTTCAATATTAAACTTACTGATTATTTCTTATATTGTATTACCTAGAGAAGAAATCCTGGAAGATCATCTTTTGCTATTCGTCCATAGTTCATTTTCTGCTCATTTCTTTAAAATAAAGTTTTTATAATATTTTCTCTAATATTTTTATATTATTTTTGCTAATATTAGTATAATATATTGTTAGTTGTAAAAAAAATGTAAGTTTTATTTCAAAATTAAACAAGACAATTTTAAAATTTCATTTTTATTTTATAAATCTGTATGGATAAGAGAACATACAGGAGTATGTAAACTTTCATTCTGTTTTAATTTTCTAATGTCTAAAAAAAGAACAGGCTATTAATAAAACCAATATTATTTTTTAAAATTTATTTTAGTTTATTTTTTTCTTTGTTTAATCAGCAAAAAGGTAACGTTAAACACTGTTCTCTATGAGAGCTAAGCAGACGCATCTGGCCCTTGACGCACCCGACTGCAGTGCAAAACTGACTGATGGTTTGTTGTCTATGAGTCAATGTGGAGTATCTCCTTTCCTAAATGTTACCGATTCAATACTGACTGTTTTTTTATTTTTTTTTTCTCCAAAACTCTAAATTTTTGTTTCACGAGAAAATATCAAAATAAAAAAAACCTTCCATTTAAAGACGTCGCTATAACAATCAAAATAAAAGGCTATATAATAAAATTTTCTTACAACAATGCTTTAGACATTTTATAGCGTTTAAAAAGATACTTTTTTGTATAAAATCTTTCCGTTCAGATTACGACTAGACAAAAAAAAATACGATTAACTAATAATTTCTAGCGAAACCCTAAAAATAATTGCTTTTATATTTATTTATGAGGGAAATCCACAAAAATATTCTTACCAAATGAAAGCAACGAGATAAGCTGGAGATCTCAACAGAAAAATAATTCACGTGCAAGCAGAATAAAAAAAATTATCAACCAGCCAAAAGAATTATCAAAATTGGCTTTCACGACTTCGAATCAAAATGGACTGTAAATACATCTTTTTTTGTTGTTTAATTATTACGTCGAGATATAAGGCAGCTAGTTGATACCCATGCATTTTAATTTTTCTCTGTTAACCCAGAAAAAACAACATTGCACCAAAAGCTCATGTATAATTTAACGCGCATTAATCCCTAATGAATACTGTATTCAGTCTTCACCTAACTTTTAAGAAAAGAAGGGCCAGGCGAGAACTTGAGTGTAAACAAGTCTCGTAGAGAAAAATAGACTAAAGTAGCGCAAATTAAGCTCCATATTAGCGAACAAGAATAACAAACGTTAGAGAGAACGTTATGTGCACCGTATAATTCTCTTCAGAGGACGGGGCCACGGTGACCTCCTCAGGGTAAATAAAGTTTAAAGTCGTTCATGGATCAAAAATCTCTATATCCCGACAGCGAGCTGTTAAAAAAATAAAAGTGAAGCCCATAGCCAGTAATAAATATTATCTACCTAAATACCTGATCCAGAATTAAACTCCATCCGGGTTTAACTGGTAAGCAGAAGGTTAGGAAGCTAGAAAGTAACATGGTATTACAACTGCTCAAGAAGAGCGTATGAGTAGAAGGGAAGAGGAGAGAAAAATCGGTGACCTTGCTTTAAATTTGATCAAAAAAGATCAAAAAAGCAAATATGCACGTTAAACTATCTACATATATAATGAAGGATGTTAACTTGCTTATGTTTTTGGGTTTGTTTTTTATACAAATCTACACTTTTAATCCGATCTTTGTGGAATTTTCCATACGAGACCATCAAAGCATGAGGAAGTTCACTGTTTATCTCATATTTCAAAAGAATAATAATCATTGTAAAAAATCTATATTCATGGTTATGGCAAGGCATATTAAAGAGTTAATAAAATGATCAGCAATGCAAGGCAAAGTTTGTGCAGCAATAATTATCAACAACAGTATCAACACGCAATTCACAAACACTCTGCTCGAATCAACAATATACATCTTCTAACCAGCACGCAAAGGGAAAGTTTGTTCAATATAGATAAGTTTCAATTTGTAAAAATGCATAGAATTCCCGCTATCCTGGCTTCATTTAGAAAATAGAGTTCGTAATACATAACAATGACTTGAAAATCTTTAATAAATGATCAATAACTGGAGATATTGGAGAGTTAGCAGGCAAGTGAGAAAGAGAGGAAAGACAGAGGGAGCACTCCCTTAGCTCCGTACTGATTTGGGCAAATAGTGAGCAAGTAAATAGAAGAATTGTCGACCGCTGGACTACAAAGTGAAGAGTGCCCAAGTTTTGCATAAAGACTTCGTAAGAAAAGTGGAAATTGCAACAACCTCTTGTGTACTTCTAAATTAAGATTACGTGACTAAGAAATATTTTAGACTAGCAGCAGCATCCTTGGAAAGGTCCGTCCGCTATAATCCTTGAAAAAATTTTTTATCGAATCTTCTTAAAAATTTTATAACTGTATAAATTCCAAGCGTTTTCATGTGTTTATTTTTAAGATATTTCAAAATTTCAAAGAAAGCGTCTGGTGATGCGTATAATTAGCCGGGGCAATGCCGGGTCTTCTGCTACTCTGTATATATAAAGAAAGATGTTTGTTTGTGGGTTTGTTTGTTTGTTTGTTTGTTTGTTTTTGTTTGTTTTTTATACAAATCAGCAGTTTTATTCCAATCCTGAGGAAATTTTGCATATTTTCACCTTCAAAGCTTGAGAAAGGTCACTATTTACATCAGATTTCTAAAAAATAATAATAATCGGGAAAAAAGTTATATTCGTGGATATGGGAAGGCATATTATCGAGAAATATTTCATGAACAACAATTCAAGGCAAAGTTTGTGCAATATAGATAAGTTTCAATTTGTGACAATGCATGGAATTGCTTTCATTCAGGCTTTTCTGAGAATTCAGAGTGCTTAGTACTTAAGAATTTTCTGAAAATCTTTAAAAATCAACATTAACTGGAGATAATGGAGAGTTAGCAAACTATTGAGAACGTGTGGAAAGACGTCAGAAGAAGCACTCCGTTAGCTCCCTACTGTATGGAGCAAATGGTAAGCAAGTAAAAAGAAGAATTAGCGACCGCTAGACTACACAAAGTGATGAATGGCCAAATTTTGCTTCAAGACAACGAGAGAAGAGTGGGAACGACAACAGTAAGTGTACCTCTAAAGTAAGATTTGGTGAGCTAGAAATTATCTAGTCTAGGAGTGGCATACTTGGAGGGATGCAACCATAGTAAGCATGTAAAAAAATTTTTTTCGAAATTTAATGAACTTTTTCGGTTTTAATTATAAGTGTTTTCATGTGTTTATTTTTAAGATATTTCTAAATTTATTTAAAAAAACAAAGAGGCAGAGCTACGAATAAATCATGAAGATTACAACTTTTTCGGATTTATCATAGATTGGTTAGTGTCTTCGCTCTGTTTTATATTCATTGAATTATTATTTAACTAGTTTGAGTAATAATTTAATTTCTTGAGATTGTTGTGTTTACATACAAGTGTATTTATCCCGGGCAACGCCGAATCCTCTGCTAGTCTACTATATATATAAAGAAGGATGTTTGTTTGTGGGTTTTTTTTGTGGGTTTGTTTGTTTCTTTGCTAGTTTTTTATACAAATCTACAGTTTTATTCCAATCTTGGCAAAGTTTGTGCAATATTGAATTCAATATATAGACTTCCTGTTATTCAGGCTTTTTTTTAGAAAAGATAATTCTTAGTACTTAACAATTTCTTGAAAATTTTTACAAATGATCGGTAACTGGAGATAATGGAGGGTTAGCAGACTATTGAGAAAAAGTGCTGTTAGAGCAAGCGTCAAAATTTACATATTCATGTATTTGTTTTTCTTTATTATTTTTGATTGCAATTGTTTTTCAGCAATTGTTTTTAAAAATGATTTTGCACGTTTTTCATTGTTTATATTTTGAGATTTTATATTCTTGTTGGTTTGTCTATTTCAGTTAATTATTGATGTCAATGACGTTGAGCATTAAATGTCCAGGCTACACATGCTCCGCAGTTCTGAAGTTATTTTTGTGTTTCACCGTGTCTATAAATCAAGCTAAGTAACATAATTGATTTTAACGTTTCAAAAACACTTTTTGGTGAATGAGATTAGCTCGTTCTTCTTCAATTTCAAAACATTGGTCCTTCAAGCCAGATAGTTTTCGCGAACCCGACAATTTCTATCTTTGTTGGCGGCTATTCTGTGTGCGGCTTCAACGTCAACGACGTTGAATATCGAACTCGTACAACAATTGTAAGTGTTATTTGTGTCAGCAATTGTTATCAACTAAGCAATAGAAGATCTTGTGAAACAAAATGGGGTGATTAAATCAAAAGTTAACCGTGAGTCAACTTTCTTGCAGCATGTATCAGCATCAACAAGCAACGCTGTGCAAGAACTCTCTTTAAGGTTAAAACTCTTAGATGACGCTGAAATGAATACAACAAAGTGCAAGTAAAAATCATTGTATTGGCAACAAGCGACGATATCGCATCTCATGAAAACGATGAAGCAGAAGCGGAAAATAAGTATGTGAGTATCAAGTGTGGCCGATGGAGCCGATTATTTTTTTGACATTTTGAGAAATGGCAAACGTTCACGTCCAGTGACAAGGTTTATGCCCAAGAGACCGTTTTAGGGTGTGTTACCCGAAGCACGTTACTAAGACTGAATGAAGACTCATTCACAAATCAATTGACAACAATTGACAGAGATCTGCGTAAAATTTTGGGAATTGGAATAAATTCCACTAGAATCAGTTTACACCATTGGAGAACAAGAGTGTGAAGCTCACTTCATCGCAACACCTTATCGTGATAAGGCAGGACGATAATCTCTGGCCCTGCCCATCAGGAAAACAGCTGGACAGATCAGTCGAGCAGCTAGACGAGTCCTAGCAGTCGAGAAACGACTACAACGGTCAAAAGAGCATTACCAACAATATCGCGGATTCACGCAAGAATATGAAAACCTAGGACATATGACGAGATTTTCTGGCCAAGAACGAAGTGCCAGCCCGAAATATTTGCCACATCACTTCGTACTTAAGCAAACAGCACAACAATTAAACTGCGAGTAGTTTTCGATGCGTCGGCAAAAACAGACTCTGGTATTGGGTCATGGTTGGCCGAAAAACCCAAGATGATATCTTTAAATTAATTCTTCGCTTCCGCTTGCATGAGGTTGCCTTTGCAAAAATATATCGGCAAGTGATAGTGCATCAAAGCGATCGTCTATTCCAGTGCATTTTGTGGCGTGAACCACCACATTTACTTTTACAGGCATGTTAGTTGAATACAGTGAGGTATAGTAAGGCATGTGCACCATATTATTCTAACTCATGTTCTTCAACAATTAGCAGAAGATGATGGACATTTATTTCCACAAGCAAAAAATGCACCCAAGAAAGACTTTTATGTTGACGACTTGATGTCTTAAAACAATATTCAGCACAGTTGAAATATAAAGGCAACTGTTACAATTACTACAAAGTGGAGGTTTTGAATTTCTGAAATGGTCATCGAACAAATCATTGAAGCAGTCCCAAATCATTTGCAAGCTTCACAATCAACCGCGAGTGTTAAATCTACAGTAACAAAAACGTTAGGCATTTAATGGGACACCACGACTGATGAGTTCTTCTAAAACATCACTGCACACTTTACAACGCAACCACCATCGAAAAGAACAGTGTTATCAGAGGAAGCAAAATTTTACGATCCAATCGGATGATTATCGCCAATTTTTGGTCATGCAAAGATGTTGCTACAGAAATTATGGCTCACTGGCATGGACTGGGACGATCCACTATCAGATGAACAAAAAACCGAGTGACAAAAAATTATCAGCCAGCTACCATTTATAGAAAAGCTACGCATACCACGAAGTGTCATCATCAATAATTATTGTTGGAAATGCATGGATTCTGCGATTTCTCTGAGGGAGCATACACTCCAGACATTTATGAGCAATCCACCTCATCAAAATCAACTTAAGTGCATTTACTCTGCGCAAAAACTAGAGTCGCATCCATCAAACAAGTATCAATTCCCAGGCTCGAATTGTGTGCCGCTAAGTTATTGTCACGACTACTTTCAAAAGTTCGACACGTGTTCAAAGAAGCAATTCCACTTGCCAACACATGGACTGACTCGTTTTACTTCAATTTAAAAACAAGTGGAAAGACGAGAGAGAAACCAATCTTTTAGCTCCGTGCTGTATTAAGCAAAAAGCATTAAGAAGAATTGGCGAGTGCTAGAATACACATAGTGATGAATGGCCAAATTTTTGCAAACAACATCAAGAGGAGCATCATAAAAACAGTCCGAGCCATGCGCGGGGTTATGATCTAGCTTTTATGGTAACACATCAGATCCAAAGATTTCATAAAAATGCATTTTGACTATATTCTGTCAAATGTGTATATTTTCGAAACTGACATGTTGATAATGATAATGCGATGAATGAACGTTCGTTTCCAATTATTAATTAAAATGAACATAAAGTGATGATGGAATAAGAGAACATTAATAAAACAGCATCTATTGATGAAGCTAAGCACTAACGGGTGTCTCTGTTGAGTTCCGTATCAAACGTCCAGATGACTGCCAAAATAGTTGTGCCTGGAAAGGAAAGAGAAAGAACGAGTATTGGTCAGAGGAACTCTGCAACTAAAAAGAAAAAGCTAAACGGGCATTCGAAACATTTGAGCAACGGGAGTTCCGCATAGAGTAAAAGTTTCAATGTTAAGAGCAAAAAAAACCTTTGGTCCCTCTTTATCACCTAGAATTCGTATTTTTCGTAGAATGGATATTCTCTTAGCTCTATGTTTTATTGATTGAGTTATTTTTATTAACCAATTGAGAGTTATAATTTAATTTTTTGAGATTGTTCTCATTACCTACAAGTATAATTATATATATGTTTCTTTGTCGATTTGTTGTGGGTTTGTAGGTTTTTTGTTTCTGGTACAAATTTACAGTTTTATTCCGATGTTGATGAAATTTTGCCTACTTAACCTGTTAACAATGAAGAAGGTCCTGTCTATCTCAGACTTCGAAACAATAACAATTATTGATAAATATAAATCGATATATATGGTTCTGTAATGCATATTAATAAGAAATACCTCATTACCAGCAATGCAAGGAAAATTTTGTGAAAAATAGGTATCAACAATGGTATCAACACGCAATGCATCAAAACTATGCAGGGACTAACAAAGCACCAAAACTAGCAGAGGTCCTGCTGTTGCCCGGGATAAATATGCTTATAGGTAAACAAAACTTCAAAAAGCTAAATTTAACCTCCAAATTGGTTAAAAAATAACTCAATCACTCCAATGTAGAGCAAAGAGACGCTCTCTTTTCTCTTTACAAACAAAAATTTATTCTAGGTGATAAACCATGACTTGATTTATCGAAAAAAAATCTTTTTAAAGGTGCAGATTGGATGGATCTCTCCAAGGATGTTTCTAGTCTAAATAATTTTGATCACGTAATCTTACTTTAGATATACACTTGATGTTGTTGCAATTCCGTTTCTCCTCTCGAATTCTTGAAGCATAACTTGGCCATTCATCACTTTGTGTAGTCTAGTGGTCACCGATTCTTCTATTCGCTTGCATCCCATTTGCTCAATACAGCACGCAGCTAAAGGAGTGCTTCCTCTGAACTCTTTCTCAGTAATCTGCTAACTTTCTTTAATATTTTCAAGAAATTGTTAAGTACTAAAAACTCTCTTTTCTAAGAAAAACCTGAATAACAGGAATTCTATGAATTTTTACAAATTGAAATTTATCTATATTGCACAAACTTTGCCTTCATTGTTGGTCATGATTTAAATATTGTTAATCCCTACTTAGTGTTTTGCATTTCGTGTTTATACTATTGTTGATACGTATTGTTGCACAAACGTTTCCTTGCATTGTAGGTCATGAGATATACACTGAGTTAGCAAAACTCATGAGATAGCAAGCACATTGATTGATGGGCATGGCTCACGAATTCACAGGGGTAACGGATTCTGGGAATGGACCACTAGACGTTGTGGGAAGAGCTTGGATAAGTGATTAATCAGAATTGGCACGAACGTCACGAGTTGACGTCTTTTGAACGGGGTATGATAGTAGGTGCCCGACGCATGGGATATTCTATTTCGGCAGTGGTGCAGTAATTTGGCTTTCCCCGCTAAACTCTCTCCAGGGTGTATCGGGAACGGCTGGATGAAGCTATCACAGTCCACACCAGGCACCATACCGGGCATTCAGCTGCCCTGAAAGATCCTGACGGGCGACACCTGGGACGAATGATTCAGAGAGACAGGAGCGCAACAGTGCAGTAAATCACAGACCAGTTCAATACTGGCCGCTCTAGAAACGTCTCTCGGTGGACAATCCGTCAGAATCTGCATGCCCTTAGGTTTGGCAGCCGTTGCCCTACACGAGTGCCAATGCTTACCCAGCGTCATCGGACACTCCGGCGTGCATTTGCCACCAATCATCTTGGCTCTTTTCTACAACAGTGACGTAACGTCATATGGTCAGATGAGTCACGATATCAACTGTACCACGCTGATGGGAGGCACCGTGTGTGGGGCAGATCTCACGAAACGATGGATCCCACATGCCAACAGGTGGTGGTGCAGAATGGTGGGGCGTCAGTGATAGTGTGGGGTGCATTTTCCTGGTTTGGAATAAGCGCTCTGTTTATCCTGGACCAAACGTTGAATGGTCAACGGTATCGTCAACTCATTGGAGACCATCTGCACAGGTTTTTGACATTTCAACACCCTGACGACGTAGCAGTCTTTTAAGATTACAATGCTCCACCACATCGCGCCAATGTCGTCCGCGAATGTTTGAGGAGCATGCAGGAGAGGTCAAATGACTGAGTTGGCCAGCCTGGAGCCCTGACATGAATCCCATCTAACATATCTGGGATAATGTTGAAGTCAGGCTCCAGGCACTGGATCATCTGCCCACGAACGGGCAGCAACCATCTTTGGCTCTGCAGATTATCAGGTGTCCATCTTTGGTGTCAGCTGCCTCCAGAAATGTACCAGGGACTTGCAGACTCACTACCAGGCCGTATTGCTGCACTCCGTAGGGGCAGAGGTGGCCCGACCAGATATTAAGAAACTATGCCGTGAGTTTTGCTAACTCAATGTATATTGTTGGTCCGAGCAGAGTGTTTGTGAATTGCGTATTGATACCATTGTTGATATCTATTGTTGCACAAGCTTTGCCTGCATTGTTGGTCGTGAGATATTTCTCATTAATATGCCCTGCCATAACCATGAATATCGATTTTTTTATCAATAATTATAATTTTTTTGAAATTTGAGGTAGACAGTGACCTTCCTCATGCTTTGAAGGGTCAAGTATGTAAAATTTAATCAAGACCAGGAAAAACTGCAGATTTGCATAAGAAACAAACAATCAAACCTACAAACAAACGGACAAACCCACAAACAAACATCTTTCTTCTTGTCCTTAGATACTAGCAGAGGACCCGGCGTTTTCTGATATAATTACGATTGTAGGTAAACAGAACAACTTCGAAAAGCTAAATTGAAAGTCTATGTTGATTAAATAATAACTCAAACACCACAATATAGAGCGAAGAGACTATCCATTCTAAGAAAACGCCAAAAGACAAGAATATACCTCTTTCATGAAAAAGTCCATTCTACGTCATAGGACTTGATTTACTAAAAAAAGATTTTTTAAGTGCTCACATTGTATGGACCTCCCCAAGGATGCCTTCTAGTCTAAACAACTTTTTACTCACGTAATATTACTTTAGATGTACACTTGATGTTGTTGCAATTTCTTTTCTTCATTTGATGACTTAAACCAAAAATTGGCCATAAGTCACTTTGTGTAGTCTAGCAGTCGCCGATTATTCTGTTTACTTGCTCACTATTTGCTCAAAACAGCACGGAGCTAAAGGAGTGTTACCACGATCGTCTTTCACTCTTTCTCAATAGTCTGCTAACTCATTATCTGCAGTTACTGATCATTTAAAAAGATTTTCAAGAAATTGTTAGGTACTAAGAATTTTCTTTTCTAACAGAAGCCGGGATTCTATGCATTGCATTCTATATTGCACAAACTTTGCCTTGCATTGCTGGTCATGAGATTTATTTTGTTAGTCTGTGCAGAGTGTTTGTGAATTGCGTGTTTATACCATTATTGATAATTATTGTTGCAAAAACTTTGTCTTGCATTATTGTTCACGAGATATCTCTCATTATTATGCCCTGCCATAACCATGGATATGGAGTTTATTATCAATAATTATTATTTTTTCGAAATCTAAAGTAGACAGTGACCTTCTTCATGCTTTGTAGGTCATGTATGCAAAATTTTATCAAGATCAGAATAAAACTGTAGATTTGTATTAAAACAAACACAAAAACTCAAGAAAGAAACCCACAAACCCGCAAACAATCAAACATTCTTCTTCATACAGAAGAAGAAGAAGGATGTGTGTCTGTAGGTGGGCTCGTTTTTTATGCAAATCTACAGTTTTATTCCGATCTTGATGAAATTTTGCATACTTGATCTTCAAAGCACGAGGAAGGTCACTGTCTATCTCAGATTTCGGAAATATACTAATTATTGATAAAAAATCGATTTTTATAGTTATGACAGGGCCTAATAATAAGAAATATCTGATGACCAACAATGCAAAGTAATGTTTGTGCAACGATACTTATCAACAATAGTTACAACACCCTATTTACACACAATATGGGCCAACAATATTTACATCATGACCAACAATGCAATAAAAGTTTGTGCAATAATATGTATCAACACTGGCATCAACACGCAATCTATCAATACTATGCAAATATCAACAATATATGTCTAATGACCAACACTGCAAGGCAATGTTATTCAATGACCAGAACTCCTGTTATTCAGGCTTTTTTTAGAAAAGAGGATTCTTAGTACTTAACAATTTCTTGAAAACCTACAAAAATGATCAGTGACTGGAGATAACGAATTAGCAGACTATTAAGTCAGTGTGAAAGACGATAGAGGAAGCATTCGCTAGCTCCGGGCACTGTTGAGTAAATGGTGAGCAAGTAAATAGAAGAAACAACGACCGCTAGACAACACAAAGTGATGAATGGCCAATTTTTGCTTCAAGACATCGAAAGAAGAATGGAAATTGCAACAACATCATTTGTATTTGTGAGTAAATAATTATTTAGACTCGAAGGCATCCTTGGTGATTGCCATGCATTGAGAGCCTTGAAAAAAAATTTTTTTTGGTGAATCAAGTCCCAGTAAATGGAATTTTTCAGTAAAGAGGTGAATTTCTGCCTTTCGGAATTTTCTTAGAATCGAGAGTCTCTTCGTTCTATATTGTAGTGTAATTATCCCGGGTAATGCCTGGTACCTCTTTTCTTACTTACTTACTTACTTTTCAAACCCGCTTATCCGTTAGGGTCGTGGGGGCAGCAGCCCTATGGAGGATCTCCAGCGATCGCGATCTTCCACCATCAGGCGCATGTCCTCCCTGGTAATATCCAAGCGACTAGAACCCAGATTCTCCATGTAGTCAAGCCACCTGGTTCTAGGCCGACCCCTTGGTCTCTTACCCACCGGCTTGGAAAATAACAACTGCCTAGGAAGACTAGTTTGCGGCATCCGTATCACGTGGCCATACCAGCGCAACTGAGATCTCTCAATGCGGAGAAGCAGCGGCTCAACACCTAAAGACTCCCTTATTGTGCTGCTGTGCACTCTATCTAGTAGGGTAACACCTGCCACACCTCTCAGGAATCTCATTTCGGCCGCTTGTACCCGCGATCGCACTCTTTTGGTCATTACCCAAGCCTCATGACCATAGGTGAGAATGGGGACAAAGATAGATTTGATAACGGAGAGCTTGGCTTTGTTACCCAGCTCTCGTTTTGTTACCACGGATCACCACAGTTCACGTCTCACACAGCTTGCTGCGCTGATCCGAGCATCTAATTCTTTCTCCTGCCGTCCATCACTCGTGAATGCAATCCCGAGATACTTGAACTTCTCCACCTGTCTCAATGAGGCTCCCCTAACATGGAGAGCACACTGAGCAGGCTGTCTTGAAAGAACCAGAACTTCGGTTTTAGCCACACTGATCTTCATCCCAGCTTCTTCACATTTGGCTGCAAACCGGTCTAGTGCATGCTGAAGGTTCCTGCGAGAAGACCCAAGCAGGACAAGGTCGTCCGCAAAGAGCAACCTCTCCACTAGGCAGTCGCCCACACAAACACGCTCATCGCCTCGGCTGCCCCTGTCTATCCAGTTCATAAAGATAATGAACAAAATGGGCGACAGTACGCACCCTTGGCGGAGTCCAACACCCACGGTGAACGGTCTTGACTTAATGCCATTTATCCGGACACACATCTCAGAGCTTTCGTACAGAGACATGATAGCAACCAGTAATTGCCCATCCACTCCATACTCTTGCAACACTTG
>JAHWFO010061390.1:146871-192458 GCA_023313115.1 Rhysida immarginata | reverse complement strand
AGTCTGCCTCCAATTTCTCCCCGAACTTCTCCCAGGCCTTGGCTTTAGCTGTTGATACTGTCTTTGCTGCTGCTTTTCGCGCCTCAGTGTACCGCATTCGACTCGAAGTTGACTTATTTGCAAGCCATAGCAAATAGGCTTCCTTCTTTAAAATAATCATTGTATTTTCTCTACTCTTTATGTTTTTTCTACTGTTTTGCAGATAGTGGTTGTTGAGTATATATTTTTTTAATTAATGTTAATTAGAAAATCTCCACGTAATTATGACTGTCTGCAGCTAGTTGTCCCTCGCGAATAATTTTCGTGATCACCACAGATGTGTGTCCCACTATTATTGATGTTCTTTCCGTGGTTACTGTTTTTTTTTTATTTCAGACAGACAACTTCCAGCCACTGGATTGACCAGTCATCCCTCTTTCGGGCCCTCCACGTCCTCACTAACTTGCAGCATGGCGTTCATCTTCAATTTATCATTTTCATTCCAATGCTCTGCGAATTCCTCCTTCCCTGCCGTACAATGTTTAGTTTCTTATTGCATTTCTCACTTTCTTGGGGCAGCCATGGTTCTTTATCGAGCAGCATTGTTTTGTGGGTTACCGCATAAGGCAATATTGAAATTTTTTTTAATGCTATTCAACATTAAAGCGCTTAAGGGACGCCATCCTGCACATTTCAATTTTTATTTCCTATTCTTAATTACTTATGATTTCGCAGTCTTTCTTTGAAATTTGAACTTTCTTTTCCATATTCTTTATAAGTAATTGGTCTGTTTCTTTTTTTTATATTTAATGGTTATTCACTCAAATGTGGCTATTAATATTTCACGTTATAGTGTCTTGCTGTACTTAACGTACATTCAAGTATTTCTTTATTTTATTCCGAGAATTTTTTTTTAATTGAGATCGCAATGCCTATTCCTCAATTAAATCATATTGTATAAAGCATTCTTTTGTATAGAATATTTTGATATTTTATAAATAAATATTGCATTTTTTAAACCAAAATAAAGTCTTTTAACAAGCACCTTCATTCTTAAGTTTCAGGATTTCCTTTAAAGTATCAATCCTTAAATATTATATTACTTTGCTTCCCCCCCTTAACAGATTAATACATAAGCCCCTACTCAGGTATTATTTTGAAAGGTAGCCTAGGTCTTGTTTAAGACATGCCATAATTTTATTTTGATCATGTTATTGGTAAGAGCAAACAGATAATTATTATCAACATAAATCACGATGTCCAAGTTAAAACTATGTTGGAACAATGAGACAGTCGACACAGCATACAAAAGGGAGCCCAGTCCAGAGCCCTTTACATATATACGAATTAAATCGTTACTTATCAGACGTTTCTTAATAGATAATGTTAATACGAGCAACAAAATAATCCTTTATTAAATCTAAGAATTTTTCAGTCACTCTATAAGCCTTAAGGTCATAAATAAGCTGTAGTCTGGATATGGTGTCAAAAGCCTTGGAGATATCAGCCTGTGCAATAATAAACTGAGGGTTCTTATCATAAGCTTCACAGGCTATATATATTTCAATTGGAGTTCAGGTTACTTTAATACCCGGCCTATGGCGATCAGTTATTTTTGACCACGACCTTATCTACGATTTATATGGGGGAGAGCACATATATGGGGCGATAATTAGTAACATCAACCGGATAACCCTTTTTAAAGATAGGTTTATATTGGCAATTTCTAATGACAAAGGGAACTTCCTATCCTCAACAATTCGGCAGCAAAGGTAATATATCACAAAATACTCATTTTAATTTAAATTTTTTAACACCTTGCCAGTTATCGATAACTGGTAACATTTGCCACTTATCTTGACCTCCTTTATTAGCCTAATGGTTTTCCATATAATATGACTGTTTAAGGAGATCTATCGTTCAATTATATTCAACGGCTGAGGGATGTTAATCGCATTATTAATCCAGTTCAAATAATTGCCGCCTTTTTCAAGAGGCAGGGTACGTTTGTTATCGGGGCAATTATGGCTCAGCAATTTATAGATTTGATATGCTTTTGCATATTGTGTTATAGGCCTCTTTATGTTTTTTTTAAAAAGTCAAGTTACCCTGTTTATATATATTTTTTCATCATTTCTGTTGAGCGTATTGTTGATTGCAGATTTATCCTGGCAATCATTGGAACATTTTTCACATTTAAATGTAGTTTTAAAATAGAAATTTCACATATAGAGTTAAAATAATTGTGTTCGTGTTAAGATAATACTGACTTATGCATTTTAGAAGTTTTTTTTTCAACCAAAGAAATGATTGTTGCAGATGTCACAAAAGTACAACCTACTGCCCTCTTTTCGAGGGGTGGTCTCACGAGTGTCCATCTCCGTGTCAATTTGCTTGGGGCTGAGAGTCTCTGGATTTGAAGATTTTACTGCCTTAAGGCCGGTTCCCACTAGCGTGGAACCGCAGCAGAAGTACCGCAGTGACATAAGCAGAGCGGATTTGTCGTCATACCACAGCGTAAAAACCCCTACCGCCTAGTGTTGAGAGGGATTCATCTTTATCGCAACAGTAAAATCCGTCGAGGTAGCGTCCGTGATAAAAAAAATTACGAAAGTTTTTTTTAAAAGACTTACTAATATAGATGTTGGCAGTATTTTTATCGGGAAACTTTTTTTTCAAAAAACATAATGAATTGCAACCGTTCAATAAAAGGAAACATTAACTTTACTAAACGAGAGAAATTCGAACTTACTACATGGATGTAGACTTATTTCAATTTTGCATACAACAATTGTTTTAATACATTGTTTTGAACTATAGATGTAATCTTTATTATTATTAGAACTTATGACATCTATTGATTGCATTATAAACTAAACTAATACAAATGTTTAATAAAGTTAGCATAGAAAATTATTTTACTATAATTCTACAACTCCACCCCTTTCTGTGCTATACTTAAACTATTTACAATAATAACTTATTACGAAAAAATTCAAATTTTTCTTTGACTAGAATTTTCTTGAAAAAGTCCGTAATATTATTCTTACTATAAACTTGATCTAGTACGAAATTTCCATTTTCCAGTTCCTCTTGCACAAAGCGATAACGGAGATCAATATGCTTAGATCAGAAACGTTCAGTTCCTTTACGGGCAAATTGGATAGCTGACTCTTTGTCGCAAAACAGTTTCACAGTCCCCAGAGGTGGAAACAGCAGCCATTTTTCTTAAATTCGAAGCAACCATAGGAATTCCTTAACTGAGTCGGACATAGCTAGGAACTCGGCTTCCATTGTCGACAGCGGACATTCTTCTGTTTCGATGACCGCCAAGTTACTGGAACTCCAAAAACGAAATCAAAAAAACCCACTAATTGACTTGCGATCATCCAAATCTGTCGCCCAGTTTGAGTCCGTATAGAACTGTAAGACTTTCTTGCTGTTTGGCGTTAGTCTGACACAGATTCTTTCTAGTGGCAACATAATCTAGGACCTGCTATAAACAATTCCAATGCTTGATTCCTAGTATAATTGAATGCAGAATGTCCGGTCTTGCCCATTGAGCCAGATACATCAGGGAACCTATTAATGAAAGATAGGGTACCGGATTCATCTTACTAGTCCTGGCATCATCCGTTGGACAATCTCGCCGACCACATTCCATTCCAACCTTCAATGGTATGTACACCGGAATCCCTTTCGCTGAAAAGAACTTATTTAATGTTGAGTGTTCCCTTTAAGAGTTTCTCAGTGTATTGATGTTGGTGCATCTAGTATACACCATCTTCATTTTGTATGATTTCAACAGATAGGAAATTCCTCAAATGTCCAAGGTTCTTGATTTCGTAGACGCTGGCAATGCGATCAACTACAGCCTCAAAATCAGATTGAGTTTCTGCAATTACAGCACAATCATCGAAGTATACCATCACAACTGCTTGGGTTCCATACAAGTATACACAATTTGTTGCTTGTAGCTTCTCGAAGCCTAACTTTCTAAAAGTTGAATCTAGTTCTCTGTACTATTGACAAACCAGACGAATGGAGACTATAAAATGCTTTCTTCAGTTTCCACACGGTAGAGGGTTGTTGTGGAACATATATAGGGCCTGGCTGCAGATATATATCAACATCCAAGTCGCCGTACAAATATGCACACTTGACATCCAGATGCATATGGCACCACACCTTCAGGACTACTAGTACAATGAAGAATACAACCACCAAGGTGAAATTGACTACAGTCGTAGAAATCTATCCAGACTAACCTTGCGCCACCAGACGTGCTCGATATCTTGCAATTCTCTTTGGCTGATCACTGAAGTATTTCAAAGCAAACACCCTGCGAGATCCAACTAGATTCACATCGTCTGGTTGCACGACTTCTTCAAAGACTCCCGGCTGTTTCAAAGCTTGGGTTTCTTCACTCATAGCTGATTGCCAGGAAGAAGATTGTGGAGATTCAAGAGCATCCTTGTAAGAGGACGGTATTTTAACTTCTACACAATTTGCTTCTGATGAATTCTCGCGGCTAATCGTTTTTCTGCCACGACTAAACGAACAGTTCCAGTCAAGTTATTTGTACTGAAGTCAAATTGCGATGGGTCATAAAATATGTTGTTGGATTGGCAGTAGTTTTCAACTTCCCTTTTCGATGGAGACATCTCACTGGATCCGCAAACATAATAAATGTCATGGCGTCCTGCAGATGCATCAGACTTCCTTTCAACAACAATTCGTTCTCATTCATCAATTGGCTTTATATTTGAAGTATGATCAGATTTGGAATGTGAAGAATCGCTGATCTTCGCCATTGGAGGCAAGGCTGATATGGATGGAGCTGGTGACTCCCTCTCCTTGATAATAGTCTCAATGGGATCTTTTTGTGGATATCTACCTCGAAATCGCCATCAATATCCTAAGAAGCTTCTGGTTCATCTCTATAATCTGAAAGCGGATTACATTTACTTTTTACATACAGCTTCTTTGCCTTGCGAAGCACCTCCATTCCAAGTCTGTTCTCATCTATTTAACATGTTTCGATTCCTTGACACCATTGTCATCTGGAAATCAAATTAGGTAACCTCTTGTATGGAAGGCGTAGCCAAGAAGAACACCGAGGCGAGCTCTTTCCTCCTATTTGCTGTGACGCTTCTGTTTTTCTAGATGACAGAAACCTAGACATCCAGTTCGTTTCAAATGAAGTACTATTGGTTTTGATCCGGACCACAGATCTTCTGGAACGCTGCCTCTAATGTACGTATGCAGCCAAGATTCTTACTCGCTGTACGGTTTCTTAAGTATGCAGTCGTTTGTAATGTGATGTACCAGGTGTGCTGGTAGTCACGTGTGTCCGGCGGAAGGGGGTGGTTATATAGTATTCAAAAGAGATCTTATTTTTATGTTTAGAAATTTGCTTTATTCATATTATGGCGATTATTCTGTATGTATTAAGTGAATTTAGGTCGTTAACGGGATGCTCTCGAGGAAACGAAGTGCTATTAAAACGTTTTTTGTTTGTTTTGTATAGTTATTTGTTGTTTCGTGTATCCGTATTGTTGTAGCTGTGATGTGGTTTATTGTTGCAAGAAGTGTGATTGTTTCGTGTGTGTGCTCTGTTGGCGTCCGAAATTGTTAATATGTTTTCCTAGAAGATCAACGCAGCTTCCGTTAGAGCACTTTTGTGTGATTTTCAGAGAATAAATGCGTGTGTATGGATTTTTTGTTGTTGTTTTTTGTTGTTGTTGTTGTTCTCGTGGATTTAGATGGCATGGCTTCTCCAGCTTTGATGGCCAGGCAATGTATATATATGATGAGTGTAAAGTTAATATCTAGGACTGTTTGGAACGAAACAAAATGATTCAATAAGTGATTTCAAATTAATGTATACACTGAATAAGTTTAATTTTTGTTTAATTATTTATTGAATTGTTTTGAGATGAATAATCTGCCTAGTGTCGTTGCGAGAGATTTTGAAGCAAGCAAAGTTTAGGCGCAATGGAGCCGGGTCGGTAACGAAGGTTTTGGGACGGGATGATGATGACTTCGCCTGATATATGTACTTTGAAGTGTGAAAATACGTCTGGGTGTTGTGATATTTGCGTGGCCGAACTCCTTGGTGAGAGATACCTTTTCGATTTATTTAGCGGCCGAGCTGCAGCAGCGGGAATGTAGAATTTCGGTTAGATACGGCACCTCCACCGAATCTCACGTAAATTGAACCATAAAAAAACAATTATTCTGCGTCGCTTTTGCTGATTTTAAAGTCGTAAGTAACAATTTAATATTTATATATCTCGCCGTTAAGAGTACTTTGAACTCTTTCTCCGTCGCCGCGAGATGAAGCAGCAAATTGTACTGTGCGGAAAACTTGTAACCAATTGAGTAAAGTTATGATTATGCATGCACTTCTGGGGAAACTGAGGTGAACGCCGAAGCAGCAGAAGTGAGGTGGAGCAGTACCCTCGCGCCCAGTTGTCGCACCGTGATTTGTAAAGCACGAGTGGTGAAGTAAATATTGACGTGACTTGGTATCCTGTTGCTAGTAGGCATTCACCCTCAGAGTCCAACATTGGGTATTGGAGGGTACACAAACCCGCTATTGTGATAGATAGTTTCTTTCAACTTAGAGCATGTTAATATTGAAATAATAGTGCCTAAGGGGGCCCCTTAGGTTAGTAAAATAAGTTTTAAGTCCTTGATAAAACTTTATTGTAAGTCCTAAAAGGAAATATGAATAAAAACATGTCTGACTCAACACGTAAGACTAAGCCCTCGTAGTCCATTCACTGGTCCCGAACCTTTGATTGTCTCATCCTCCAGTGTTGTTCTTAATAGATGCACTCTGGTGCATTACCTGGAGATTCGGTTAACCTGGAAGATTGCAACAATGTTCTAACTCCTTCCAAAAGGGTCCGATTGTAATGTACGGCAGCGCCGTTCATCTGCGGTGAATATGAATTAATACGTTCATGTTTGATGCCAAGCTTTCCTAATTCCTCTTCAAATTGTTTGGAGCTGAACTGTAGGCCATTAATCTGTTCGAAGGCAGACGATCGAAAAACCAAATTGGCGTTCACTGTAGATGCGATAATGCTGAAACCATTTCAACACATCACTCTTCTTTTCCATGGTATACACTGATACATGCCGGCTGAAATCATCTACAAACGAGTTATTACGAAATATGAAGCTCCACTTTGAGACTTTGTTGGCACCAGACACCATACATCGCTATGTACTAATTCTAAGGGCCTGGTCGATCTCCTCTTTTCTAAATGAGGATGGCTGGCCTTAGTTGATTTTGAAATGCGGCAATCCACACATGTCAAAAAATCTCCTACTGGTTGGCCCAAACCTCAAACAGCTTCATCCTTGGCCATTGTCTCAACTTTTGCATGTCCAAAGCGTTCATGCAAAGAAGTCCAGGTTCCAGGTTCTGCTGGACTCGATTCGGGCTTCTTCTTTGTAGTATAATCTTCTAATACAGTCCTTTTTCGATATGTCAACATGGGCTTGAACGACGAAAAAATTGCTCCTTAAAGGTGCTTTGAAGACGAGTTCAACATTTTTTTCGTACACAAGAAGATCGATTCCATTGGAAATAATTTCGTAACCTGCTTCTAGGACAAGTCGTGCTGATAAAAGATTTCGACGCATGTTGTGAGCATGTACACATTTCTAAAGGTCAAATCATATCCAGCAGAAGTTTTGAATTGACATTGCCCTATCCAGCAATTTTCGATGAACCCTCACACATGTCTACTGATCCATCATGAACTGGAGTGTATGTTGAAAACCAGTCTCTATTCACACAAATATGATGAGTAGCTGCTGAGTCTAGTACAAAAACTTGTGATGTCTTTCCTATGGAACTATCTGCATGCATTGCTGAAGCAAACATTGCTCCTTTTCTGACAAGTTTCATTCGCTGTTGTTTCTTCTGTTTCGAAAAAGACCCATTATCCTCTGGGTAATCCTTGGTAGAAAGTCCAGCCTTTGACAGGATTCTGATGATTTATTTCAAGAATTTTTGAATGATTTTTTTCTCCTTATACTTGAGAGGAAAGACTCAGTTTGTACAAAATCATCCTCATCACGATGCCTCAGAGGACTAAATTCTGATATTAACATTTCACGAACCTTTACAGAAGTGAAATCCTTCAGTTGTCGATAGACGCCATCATACTCAGCCAAAAGTCCGCTGATAGTTTGAAAGGCGTATTCGTCGTCTTCAACGTTCCAGCATCACGAAGATCTTTTACAGCGTTGCTCACTCTGCCCAAATAAATGGCCATCAACTCACCCTCCTTCATCTTCAGATTGATGAATTTCTGGCGAAGTACTGCGACTCGAGCCAGAGAAGTAGGCTCCATTTCATTTGGTAAAGCTTCCCATGCATGTTTAGCATGCTCCATCCTTCAAGAGTTCGTGTAATTCATCCTTCACACCAAGAACGATCGTTGATAAAGTCCGTGCCTTTCGAATTTTATATTCAGTCTTTTCCCGTTTCTTAGCGTCTGCACTCGGTTCTTTTTCAGTTCCATCGATGAATCCGTATAAACCACGATCGTTTAATAGCATGTGCATACAAAATTACCAATGTCCGTAGTTTCCCGACGACAGTTTTTCGAAGTGTGCATCTGCTACTCGATCAGGCCGTTATCGATGAAAGTTCCATGTGTTTATTAGTTTTGCAATTCGTTTTGCAGTATCAATTTCGGAAATAAAATACACACTTCATCATTAAAAGTTCGCCGAATATTTCGCCCATCTATTTCCATGCAAGTCTGGCGTGGAAGTACGTAGGCGTACTCATGCAACTAGGCTTACTGGGCCCATAGCCTTGTTGGAGAAAATTACTAAAGTTTTCTTTCAAAAGACTTACTAAATAATAACACAATCAATACAACGACAGAGCAAAGAGACTATCCGTTCTACGAAAAATACGAAAAACAGGTAATTTAACAGGATTTTATCGAAATTTTTTCTTAACTTGCCTCACCACAGGGTAGCATCACCTGATACAATATACAGATATTTTTTTTGCTCTGGTCGTAGAAGCTTATATACTTTCTTGCTCAATTTATTATTTGAAATATCTTTAAAATAAAGACATGAAAACGCTCAGAATTAACACAGTAAAACTTCTTAATAAAAAAACTAAAAAAATTTTTAAAGACTCACAATAGATGGACCTCATCAAGGATGCCACTGCTAGTCTAAATAATTTCTTACTCACATAACCTTTCCTTTGATGTACACATGATGTTTGTAGATTTCCCTTTCTTCTCTTGATATATTGAATCTAAACTTGGCCATTCATCTCTGTGTAGTCTAGCGATCGCCGATTCCTCTATTGACGTGCTTACTATTTGCTCAATACGGCACAGAGCTAAAGCAGTGCTTCCTCTGTCGTCTTTCCACTCTTTTTCATTAGTCTGATCATTTTTAAAGATAAATCAAGTAATTGTTAGGTACTAAGAACCTTCTTTTCTAACAGGAATTATGTGGATTGTTAAAAATTGAAATTTCTCTATATTGTACAAACTTTGCCTTCATTTTTGGTCATGAGATATATATTGTTGGTCCGTGCAGAGTGTTTGTAAATATCGTGTTGATACCATCGTTGATACTCTTGTTGCACAAACTTTGCTTGCATTGTTAGTCATGAGATATTTCTTATTAATATACCCTGCCAAAACCATGAATATCGGTTTTTTTATTGATATGTATTAATTTCTTGAAATCTACGGTAGACAGTGACATTCCTCATGCTTTGAAGATCAAGTATACAAAATATCATCAACATCAAAATATACCTGCAGATTTGCATTAAAAACAAACCCACAAACAAACATCCTTCTTTATATATAGAGACAAGTAAAGGTATCTGGCATTGACTGGGATAATGGCAATTGTTATTAAATAGAACGATCTCAAAAAATTAAATTAAATTTTGCAATATCTTGAAAATAAACACATGATAACGCTTATAATTAATACAGTAAAAGATTTTAATTAGAATTCGTAAGAAAAATTATTACATGCTTTCAATAGTTGGACTTCTTCAAAGATGCTACTGCTAGTCTACATAATTTCCTAATGACGTAATCTTACTTTAGATATAAACTTGATATTGGAATTTCCAATTTTCTCTCGAAGTCTTTTGCCATTCATCATTTTGTATAATCTAGCAGTCGCCAATTCATCAATTCACTTGCTTACCATTTGCTCAATACAGCATGGTGCTAAAGGAGTGATTCCTCTGTCGTCTTTCCACTCTTTCTAAATAGTCTGCTAACCATCCCTTATCTCCAGTTATTGATGATTTTTAAAGATTTTCAAGAAATTAATAAGTACTCAGAACTCTCTTTTCTAAGAAAAGCCTGAAACGAATGTTTTGTCATCGCATCATCATTTTATGATCATTGTTATAATTCTTTGAAATGATCTTACTATCAATGTATCATCAATTTTTGCTCATTGTTATTGGTGAATTGAGTGTTGATACCATTGTTGATATCTATAGTTGCACAAATTTTGCCTTTCGCTGTCGGTCATGTGATATATATTGTTGGTCCTTGCAGAGTGTTTGTGCATTGCGTGTTGACACTATTGTTGATACCTATTGTTCCACAAACTTTAATTTGCATGATTGGTCATGAGATATATTATGTTCGTCCGTGTTCGTAAATTGCGTGCTGATACAATTGTTGATACCCATAGTTGCAAAACCTTTGTCTTGCATTGTTGGGCATGAGATATTTCTCAATAATATGCCCTGCATAATCATGAATATCGATTTTATATTATTAATTATTATTTTTTCGAAATCTGAGGTAGACAGTTATCTTCCTCATGATTTGAAGTTCATGTATGTGAAACTTTATCAAGATCAGAATAAAAGTTTGAATTTGTTTAAAAAACAAACAAACAAGCCCACAAACAAGCCCGCAAACAAACTCGCAAACCCACAAACAAACTAACATCCTTCTTTATATATATAAAAGACTAGCATATAGGGGACCCCGCATTGCCCGGGATAATTACACAGTAGGTAAAAAGAACAATCTCAAGAAGTTAAATAAACTGATGTGCTTTTGGAAATAAACTGTAATAGGTTATGCACTGATAGAACGCGGAAACCACAAAAACTACACGCACACTTGCACACACAGACACACAAACACACTTACACACACACACATGCACAATGTAACGTGCCGGAACGAAAGCTAATTCCGACATGCTCAGTCAAACCCTGCAGAAAAAGATAAGTCGCGATAATTAGGAAGAACTAGTTAATTAAGCAATTACTTAGTGAGTCTGATGATAAAATAAAAATTATCCTTTAGTTCTAAAACATCCAAGATCCCAACTTAATCCCACAACTCTTTTAATAGCTTAGATTATAATCTAAATCAAGGAATGAAGAGACTCTTCAGTAGTAGGTCCGCAAAGAGGTAAGCATGATTAGGAATGTACAACATGTTGACTGGTCTTGATATTAATACGGAGCCATCAATTTAAGATACGAGACGACGTCCTGGGAAAACTGGTAGACCTGAAGAGGAAACCAAACGCTGACTGACGATACGCAAGCCGCTGAAGAAGAACGGTAGGAAACAGCCATGCACACAATTTAGATTGTTGTAATCGGGGAAACTGAAGAAATCAATGTCCTTCCAAAAAAAAACGACCCAACGTTAAAGGTGAAGGAAACACCGAATTCAGAGCCACGTCCCCGTGACAACCACTGGGTTGGATCCTAAACCGCATAGTGAACGTAATGAAAGACTGAGTCGGGTAAGCGTTGAATTTGAATCATCGTCAGTTGGAGGTAGCTCCCAAGCACCAGGAACCTCAACGGAGGCTAAGTGGATCCGTCTTGTAATAAAGCTGAGCTATTTTTGCAATCACGAAAGCTCAGTTGGATTTTTTTTTTTTGCCTGAGGCCGAGCTGCTTCTTGCCAGTTGATTTTGCGTCGACGGAAGCCGGGCTGCTTCTGCCTGTTGATTTTGCCTCGACGAAGGCCGGGCCACTTCTGCCAGTTGATTTTGTCTCGACAGAGGCTGGGCTGCTTCTCCCTAATTGAAACCCAATCAATCACCAAGAAAAAATTTCCAAACACGTGAAAGCGTAAAGTTAGCGCATTCCAACAGACAAAAAGACACGCGGACATGTACCGAAGGCACGGACACTCAAAAAGAAAGAAATACAATCCCGAAATTAATCTTACAACAATATGAATAGAAAGTAAAAAGTCAAGTAACAATAGAGCAATAAAAAGACTATATTTTCTAGAAACAGGGGAAATTTGTTGCTAATATTTGAAACAATGGATTAGACAAAATGTAAATTTCTTAAAATCCTTCAGGAAAAGACTCATTTAAAATCCGTTTTATAGCTTATAAGAAAAAAATTAAGAAAACCTAAATTGGTTAATTAGGATTTATAGAGATTATATTTACCTTTTCTCTTTTCTCTTTTTTTTGTTTTGAAGAAATATTACAGAGATAAAGGTCAAAAAACTCTTTAGTATAAGATAAGCTAATCATATAGCGCCTACGGGGATTTTGCTTCCAAAGCCTCAGTCGCTTCTACAGTTCCGAATACATGGAACTAATTTTTATGGGCTTATTGCATGAGAATTCCCATTATTTGTTTATAAAATAAAGAATAATATAACCTGGCCAGGTTGAGTCAGGACTAATGAAAGACCTGGAGAGAAAAAAAAAACATAGATCAACGAGGAAGACCATGATAGTCATAGTTTCTATTTAAAAAACTTAACTTTATGGAGAACGTTAACGAGGAGGCGGCCAAAGTAACCTCCTCGGAGACTTAGAGAGCTGGTCACGTAGGTTGGCTTACTGACAGCAATAGAACCGAAACGAGCTTTGACGAAAAAAGAAAGAATTAGGCATTTTCAAAATGACGGTAGCTCTAAAGCACCGAATAAAAAAGAATAATTAATCAAGCGATTTTTTAAATCGTAAGGCTCTGTCAAAAAAACCAATTCATAAACTAACTAGGTCAGGTCGAGAAAAAAAGAAGTAAGATCAAGAGGTCCCCGAAACACTGTCCTCAAACGGGAGGAAAGGTAAAATGAGGAAAAATTTTTTTTCCATATAACGAGACTACAAATGCACGTTATAGACTCCCCGACTAACAAAACGAAAGAAAAAAAATTTATGAAGAAAAAAAAATTTTTTGTATAAAATTACCAGAAAGGCAAGCATTGAAAGCACGTCTAAAAAAGACGAGGAAAACACACTAAAAATCATTACGTCTGATTATAACTGAAGTTTTTACCTTTGATTGTCAATACATCCAGCTTTATACAGTTCTAAAAGGTCAAAAGTGTGTCGAGAAGCAGGTAAGTCCCCACAAACCTACTCACGAGCACCAGACCAACGAAAAGAAGGAAGCTGGTTAAACCAAGGTAAATAAAAAATTTATTAAAGGACAGTCATTGTTCTTGAGTCGCGTTGCCATCGGAAAATCTACAATCACAAGAGCTGGTCGAAGAGTTTGGCTTTCCGCAATTATGACACCGAAAGCATACAGAAGTTTCTTGATTATTAAACGCTCGATTGGAGTCGTTTAGTTGACGAGGTGTACCTGGGTTGTTTTTTCCCCTCTTTGCTGCTTTCTTTTTTGGATGGTTTCCCATTCGGAGCATTCGTTAAGCAGAGCTTTCTCTGATTGGACAGTGGACGGCCGAATTTTTCCTCTCAGAAAATCAGAGGCATTCAATAACGCGACCTCAATTAGTTTCTCGACCGTTTGCGGTGTTTTTAAACTGGCATTCATTTTTCTTAGTGAAGCCCAATAAGTGACAAAAGCTTCATTTTCTTTTAGTCTAAGGTTATATAACCTTTTAGTATTAATGGTTTCAGGGTCTCCTTGGCTTAAATGCTCAATGTGCGTGTTTTTTGCCTGTGTCCAATCTTCGACTGCAGCAATTAATTCCATTATCCAATAAGAGGTCTGAGGGTTAACTAGCTGAATAAATAATGTTTTCAAACAACGATCAGGAATGTGGTGAACACGAGCTAAATGATCGAAGTCTTGTAATAATAAATTAATATTCATGCCACAAGAAAAAGGAGGTAAGTCTAACTTAAGGACCCCTAGTAAAGCTCTATTTTGAGCTCGTAATACATTTGAAGCTTCTTTAAGAAAGTCTTGTTCGGGGTAATGCACATGTTTGTGTATCTCTTGAGCCAAGAAATTGTCTACATTTAAATCTCTCCAATGAACATCGGGGGGGAGAGGAATGTCTCAGTTAATCCTAAAATCATTCAAAGCCTCGTTGATAGCGGTTATCAAATGAGCTCGGGGGGAGCGTGGCTTCTACGCCTAACCTAGGCGCGATGCTATGTAGCGATACATCTTTTACTAAGCTAGTAGGGAACCTATCTTTAAGAAGGGTAGAGATTAAGAGATCCTGAATACAGTGGTCCATGTTACACTGGAAAAGAACCAAAAGGAACACAAAAGAATCAAGACCCACAAGAAAGAAAACGACTTACCTTAAATTAACAACTGACAACTTACGATGTATGCGTAATTTTGTTCACCCTAAAAAAAAAAATTACGCGCAATTTGTTCTCCTGAAAAAAAAACTTACATGCCGATATTGTTCATTTGGAAAAAAAACTTTAGGACACCCTCAGTCAAACCTTGCAGAAAAAGATAAGTCGCGATAATTAAGAAGAACTAGTTAATTAAGCAATTACCTAGTGAGTCTGATGATAAAATAAAAATTATCCTTTAGTTCTAAAACATCCAAGATCCCAACTTAATCCCACAACTCTTTTAATAGCTTAGATTATAATCTAAATCAATAAGATTTTATTAAAAAAAATATAATTATTCAATTTTTAAATAATGAAGAATATTATTTAATATTTCTTAGATAAATAGCTTTAAGGGAAAAGAAAAAAAAATTAAAGACAATAACCTAAATCCAAATAAACAAAATTTTCTTTTACTACAATAAGGATTGGGAAGAGAAGGAAATAAAACAAAATAATCACAATAATGATACAGCCATTACAAAAGTAGAATTGAATGATGATCCTGGAAAGGAGCGCAGGTGGAGACAGGAGAAGACTAGAACAGAACCGGAGACGTCTGGATGGTTCGAAGAAAAAGCGTAGGACGCTCCAGGATACTGCGACTGAAGAGAACAGATGGGAGGCTGTAAAAAATCAAAGCGTCATTTGGAAACAAAAAAAAATTATTTTAAATAACAAAATAGTAGTTTTGGTTGAAATTGCACAAGCTAAACTTGTAATACAGAAAAATGTCTAGAACCAGCAATAAGGTGGTTCTAAGAAGCAACTGAAAGAAAACAAAATAGAATAAAAATAAAGAAAAGTTTAACGACTACTCACCACGAAGGATACAAATAGAACGATAAACAGGGGACCAACAAAGGAATGGAAACAAAAGGAATTCTCACAACACACAAAAAGGATAATCAAAGCACAAAGACAATCGGGTATTAAGGAACGCAGTCATCCGAGGGAGAAGAGATGAAGGCATGAGAAGGTGAGCAACGCTAAAAAAAAAAGAAGTAACAGAATAATTTAAACCATAAGTACTTCAAAAAAATAAGATATATATATAAAAAAGGCGATTAAAAAGGAATGAAGAGAGTCTTCAGTAGTAGGTCCGCACAGAGGTAAGCATGATTAGGAATGTACAACATGTTGACTGTTCTTGATATTAATACGGAACCATCAATTTAAGATACGAGATGACGTCCTGAGAAAACTGGTAGACCTGAAGAGGAAACCAAACGCTGACTGACGATATGCAAGCCGCTGAAGAAGAACGGTAGGAAACAGCCATGCACACAATTTAGATTGTTGTAATGGGGGAAACTGAAGAAATCAATGTCCTTCCAAAAAAAACGAGCCAACATTAAAGGTGAAGTAAACACCGAATTCAGAGCCACGTCCCCGTGACAACCACCGGGTTGGATCCTAAATCGCATAGTGAACGTAATGAGTCGGGTAAGCGTTGAATTTGAATCATCGTCAGTTGGAGGTAGTTCCCAAGCACCAGGAACCTCAACGGAGGCTAAGTGGATCCGTCTTGTAATAAAGCTGAGCTATTTTTGCCATCACGAAAGCTCGGTTGGATTTTTTTTTTTTTGCCTGAGGCTGAGCTGCTTCTCGCCAGTTGATTTTGCCTCGACGGAGACCGGGCTGCTTCTGCCGGTTGATTTTGCCTCGACGAAGGCCGGGCCGCTTCTGCCAGTTGATTTTGCCTCGACAGAGGCTGGGCTGCTTCTCCCTAATTGAAACCCAATCAATCACCAAGAAAAAATTTCCAAGCACGTGAAAGCGTAAAGCTAGCGCATTCCAACAGACAAAAAGACACGCGGACATGGACCGAAAGCACGGACACTCAAAAAGAAAAAAATACAAGCCCGAAAATAATCTTACAACAATATGAATAGAAAGTAAAAAGTCAAGTAACAATAGAGCAATAAACAGACAATATTTTCTAGAAACAGGGAAAATTTGTTGCTAATATTTGAAACAATGGATTAGACAAAATGTAAATTTCTTAAAATCCTTCAGGTAAAGAATCATTTAAAATCCGTTTTTTAGCTTATAAGAAAAAAATTAAGAAAAACCTAAATTGGTTAATTAGGATTTATAGAGATTATATTTACCTTTTCTCTTTTCTCTTTTTTTTGTTTTGAATAAAAATTACAGAGATAAAGGTCAAAAACTTTCCAGTATGAGATAAGCCTATCATATAGCACCTACGGGGATTTTGCTTCCAAAGCCTCAGTCGCTTCTACAGTTCCGAATACATAGAACTAACTTTTATGGGCTTATTACATGAGAATTCCCATTATTTGTTTATAAAATAAAGAATAATATAACCTGGCCAGGTTGAGTCAGACAAATGAAAGACCTGGAGAGAAAAAAAAAACATAGATCAACGAGGAAGACCATGATAGCCATAATTTCTATTTAAAAACTTAACGTTATGGAGAACGTCATGTGAACCCTTTTAAATTATTTTTAACGAGGAGGGGGCCACCGTAACCTCCTCGGAGACTTAGAGAGCTGGTCACATAGGTTGGCTTACTGACGGCAATAGAACCGAAACGAGCTTTGACGAGAAAAGAATGAATTAGGCATTTTCAAAATGACGGTAGCTCTAAAGCACCGAATAAAAAGGAATAATTAATCAAGCGATTTTTTAAATCGTAAGGATCTGTCAAATAAAACCAATACAAAAACTAACTAGGTCAGGTCGAGAAAAAGAGAAGTAAGATCAAGAGGTCCCCGAAACACCGTCCTCAAACGGAAGGAAAGGTAAAATGAGTTTAAAGAATTTTTTCTATATAACAAGACTACAAATGCACGTTATAACATGCACACATGCACACACACACACACACACACACGCGCGCGCACACACACATGCACAAAGAAACATATACACACGGTTCCCAAGCCTCTGAACAAGCTAAAGGAAGACATGTGTATCTTCTTTGCCTCATTGAGAGAGACTGCCCTATCTATATCGTTTATTTTATCCATTTCATGTTCATTGTTACTAATTCTTGGAAAATAATTTTCTATCATTTTATTATCATTTTAAGTTTATTGTTAAAATTCTTTGAAATGAACATTCTGTCATTGCATCATCAGTTTGTGCACATTGTAATTGGTGAATTGCATGTTGATACCATTGTAGATATTTGTTGTTGCACAAACCTTTCCTTGAATTGTTGGTCATGATATATATATTGTTGATCCGTGCAGAGTGTTTGTGTAGTGCGTAATTATACTATTGTTGAAACCTATTGTTGCAGACATTTTGCCTTGCATTGTTGGTTATGAGATATTTCTCATTGATATGCCCTGTTATAACCATGAATATCGATATTTTTTATCAATAATTGTTATTTTTCTGAAAACTTTTGGACAGTGGCCTTCCCCATGCTTTGAAGGTGAACTATGCAAAATTTCATCTGAATAAAACTGTAGATTTGCATCAGAAACAAACAAACCCACAAAGAAACAAACAAATAAATAAACAGACTCACAAGCATCCTTCTTTATATCTATAGAAAGAAAAAGATATAGAAGACCAACAGAGGACCTGGCATTGCCCAGGATCATTACGCTTGTATGTAAACAGAACAACCTCAAAAAGCTAAATTAAAATTCCTTATTGGTTAAATGTAAACTCAATCAATAAAATATAGAGCGAAGAGACTATCCTTTCCTAGAAACTTCCAAAAAATACGAATATACTACTTCAATGAGAAAATCCATTCTAGGTGATATACCGGGACTTGATTTACTAAAAAAAAATTTTTTTAAAGGCTCACAATGGACGGACCCCTCCAAGGTTGCCTTCTAGTCTAAATAATTTTTTACTCACGTAATCTTACTTTAGATGTACACTTGATGTTGTTGCAATTTCTTTTCATCTTTCGGTGTCTTGAAGCAAAAAATGTAGAATCTTTCGAAATTTTATCAAGATCGAAATAAAACAGTAGATCGAAATCTGAGGTAGACAGTGACCTTCCTAATGCTTTAAAGGTCAAGTACGAGAAATTTTATCAACATCGGTATAAAACATTAGATTTGCATTAAAAGCAAACAAACAAACAAACAAACCCAAAAAAAACAAACATCCTACTTTATATATATAGAAAGATTCGTGGAACATTACAGGTCTGCATTGGCCAAATGACGTGTGTTTACATTTTTATACCGCCAACTGCTCTTGAAAAAATTTTGCACAAATATACTCATTTTTATTTTAAATTTTTAGGTGTTTGAATTTCTAATTAGTATCTGACCTGTCATATATTGAATATGTGCTAGTTAAATTTATTATACTTATTTGTAATTTATCAACTTCCCTCGCAGCCGACTAGAATCTACAAATTGAATAACTATATTGCATCCTGGATACAAAATATGGAATGTATAGTAATTTTCTGATTTTCACAGGACAAAACAATATTAAATAGCACATCATGAATATAACTTTCTGCAATGTAGCACATAGGATTTCAATCTGATTTCTCCAACTTAAATTTAAATTAAAATTCAGTTCTATATTAGAGGGAGGCTGTGGTCTGGTGGGCTTTCACTGAACACTAACTTCTGGGAAGTTAAGCAACATCAGGCACGGCTAGTCACTGGATGGGCGACCATCAATGAGACATGACCTTTATGCCCCCGGCTGCTGCGACCATCATGCAGCAGTCGTTAATCCAGTTCTATCCAGGGACCCAACTCGTTGGCCTCTGAGCATCCAGGCCCTGAATGGACGTATTAGATCATAATATAAAAATTAAAAATTAAATTAATAAAAAATAAAAAATAAATTTATCAATTCCGAGGCCTCATGAATTACAGAACAGTTACTCTGCCTCCATACTCAACAATTTGTCTCAAGAACGGTAATTCTTGTATTAAATCAGTTCGTATCTTTCATTTGATACTTTAAATTTCATAATATGCATCCTCATTACATTTAAATTTAATGTATTATTTTTAATTTATTCAATAATATGGGATACATTTTTTGGCATTTATCCAATAAATTAGCTTCATCTCTATGAATAATTGATAAATCAATATCATCTGTATATAAGTAAATTTTTCCATATTCAATATTTAATAGTAAATCATTCATAAATAAATTATGTAACATTGGACTTTACAATACTTCTTGAAATACACCACATTTTACTGAAGTGCTACTGCTGTATCTATTCTTCATGCAATCTTTCTGTGCACGATTACTCAAAAAATTTCTGAATAACAAACTCATATTATCTCGAATGCCATATTTTTTGCAGTTAGTTATCAATATTTCATGATCAACTGTGTCATATGCTTTACTTAAATCAAAAAAAACCACAGTGGCACATAAACCATCATGAAAAGCTTCATTTAATTCACCTGTTATATGTGATAATAGCATTTTTCGTTTACCCATATAGTTGAGAATGCCTTATATTTTATTTATTAAAAGAGGATTTAAGTTTATTTAATAAGAGGCAATCCAAAATTTTCATTAGAGATGACGAGATCGCTAATGGTTTGTAGTTTATACATTCCACTTTTGACCTTTTCTTAAATATAGGTCTAAATTAACTATTTTCATCTGATCAGGAATTTTACTAGAAGTAAGAATTCTCTTAAAGAAATGGGTTAGAGGTTGTAACAAATATTTCAAATTATTTTTAATGTCTCTCATTCTAATTTTGTCATACCACGCACTCTTATTTGGTGAAATTTGATAATGTTTTCTATCTCTTTCTCTTCTACTTCACTTAAAACAATTATGCTAGAAATATCCTTAATTTTATCTGTCACAAAAATGATATTACTCACTTACTGACGAATTTTATCAACTTTATTTTCAAATATCTTAAGAAAATTGTCAAGATTTCCTATAATAAAAGCCCTCTTCGTTGTTATTAATAACTTAGTTTTTCCCAAATAACTGATTTACTAACTCCTAAGTTTTCATTGAGTCCTTTCAGTTTAAATGAAAATCATTTCTATAAAAATGTCTTTTAGCGTATCGCAATTGCGAGTTTACTGTATTTTTTATACTTTTATATTGTACTAATTAAATTTTATTTCACTGGGAATTTTTCCACTTCTTTCTATAACTTGTTCTTTTTTCAATTTCATTTAATAATTCCTAAGAAATCTAGGGTTTTTTGCCTTGCTTACCAAGATTTAAACATGTTTTCGATTTATCATAAAAAGCATTAAACCTATTGATTAAAACAGCATAAATATCTACCATTTTATCCAAATTTAAAACCTTATTTCAATTTGTATTCTGTATATTCTTATTCACAAAACTAGTATTGATAATGCTAACATAATCTTCTTTTTCATTATTACTATTTCTTTTCGGCAGTTGAAGACTCCATTTAATTAAGTTGTGATCAGCATATTTAATTGATGTTACATCAACTTCTATATTCCATTTGACACATCTAATGTTTTAGCCCGATTTGTGATAATAAGACTAAATAATTCCGTATATATGATGACTGCTCATCATTACATTGATATTCATATCATCGAAAATTACTAAATCATCAATCTGCTTTCTGACTTTGATATATGACTCAAGTGATAATAAAAACTTATCAATTTACTGTTTAGGGGCTGTTAAGATACCAAGAATTCCACAAACAACTTTTTAATAAACTTATCTATATTAATTCCAATTTTACCATTCACACATTTAATAATAATAATAATAATAATAATAATAATAATAATAATAATAATGATAATAGACCAAGATAAACTGGAAGGTCTAACAAGTGTTGTCCACCAATGGGCCTAAGACAAAAACAGGGTTAATAAAAAACACGAATAATTGAAAATTATATTGTTAATTGATGTGACAAGAACATACAAAAAACACAAAAAAACATTATTAATAGAATAAACAAATAATAGAGAAATGAGTGGACTGAGACAAAAAAAATAAAAAAGGAAAAACAAAAATAGAATTATATGTATAATAAACTTGATAATAATGATAATAATAACGTATAATTGGTTTATGACAACAACAAGATAATCTGGGAAGGGGAAGCCTAATGCTGTTCTTTAAAAGTTACTTACAGGAAAATTATAAAAAAGTAAACAAGGGACCACACAAAAATGAAAAAATAAACAATAATATTTAAAAAAATAAATTTAAATGAACATCCTCTGAAAGAGAAAGGTGAATGCCATTGAAATAAGCTGTGTAATTTTGTATTAGTTTATGCACCGGATTGACCCAGGAAAGAAAACAGTTCCAACCAGTAGAGAGTATTAAAACAAATACTCCAGAACTATCCATATTATCATTGTTAATGCTCTCGGATGTACCCTCACCAACTATCTTGTCATCATCAATAGGAACGCCATGAATCTTCTTAAGCTGTTAAAAGTTAATAGCAACACTGAATTCATCAACTGATTCTCTATCCTCAGGGACTTAGAATAAAGAAGAGGAAACCACTAATCCACATAAGGTTTTTAATCAGACGATGGATGCACATTTCGGCAGCCAAGTTGCTTTCTTCAGCATACAGGAGAGCTTCGATCAGAGTAGGCAAGCTATTCTGATGAATTGTGAATAAGTTACAAGATGTTATATAGAAAACAATAGCCAATTAAAAAATATTAACAAATTCATAAAAAAGTTGGAACAGTTAAACAAGGATATGATTGGTTCGTCATCCTTGGTCGTCATTGGTCGTCGTTTGCTGGTCATCTTCAGTTCGGGTGTTTCTGCTTTTGGTCAGTTTCGGTAGGCTAATCAGTTTTCCAATGTCTCTCAGCTGGGTAACATCCACTGGGCCACCATCGCTGTTCAGAAGTCTTGCAGGGTCTTCACAGCTAATCTCATAGGACTCCAAAAAATTCAGCAGCCTTGGGTCTCTTGTGCTGTGCAGGATGTTGAAATCTTCTCGCCAGAAATCGTGTTTCTGGTCTAAGATGTGATCCGCAAATCTAGAGATACCGTATTTACTGTTCTTTATATACGTCAGGTGTTCATTAATTCGTGTGAGCACAGCTCTCCGTGACTGCCCATAGTACACTGCCTCACATTTGGCGCACGGAAGTTTGTAAACACCTGGTCTATTTTCTGTCGGTATCGTATCTTTGGGGTTCCCCAATCGTCTTCCCACATTGTCTGTGCTTCCCCCAGGCCAAATTCTTTAGCTATCTTGTCCATACCTCTATTTAGTTGACGGTTATATGGTAAAATCACTCTTGTCTCTGATTTCTTAGTTGTATTTAGTGTGGTGATTTCTTTCACTGCTAATTTACGTTTTATCTTCTTTGTAATGCTGTCAACTATTGTTTCATGGAATTCATTTTGTGTGGCAAATTCTTTTATGGTTTTGATTTTTTTTCTCTTGTTTTCAGCTTTCAGAGGAATAGTATGGGCTCTGCACACCATGTGCCTAAAGGCCGCGAGTTTGTGTTGGTGGCAGTGATTGGAGTTGTTTTTAATATAATTAGCTACGAAATTCTTTTTCCGGTAGATGTCGAAGTCCAGTTTTTGGTCATTCCGGGATATCCTGAGTTCCAAGAAAGGAAGGCTGCCATTGTCTTCTAATTCAATGGTGAAGTTGTTATTCTGGCACAATTTGCTCAGACTGTCTAGAAACTGCTCTATATTTTCTTCGGCGTTAAAAATTGTAAAGATATCATCGACATAGCGAACCCACACACTAGGGAAATATCTAAATTCCGATATGGCACGATTTTCCAACTTCCTTACATAAATATTGGCGATGAATGGACTGATGCTGCTCCCCATTGGGGTGCCATCTGTCATCTTGTACCATCTGTTGTTGAACACAAATATGTTGTTGAACACTATTGGCCTAACCACTCGTATGACATCCATCACTACCCTCAAAGGCCAATCATATTCATACATCGTATCCTCAAGGACATCCAAGGCTTTTCCCAGAGGTATACTCGGATACAGTGACTCAATGTCAAAGGAGACCAACACTTCATCGCTATTCAACCGCGTATTGTTCAGTTTCTGCCACAGCTCCAAAGAATTTTTAACGGAGAAATCATGTCCATCTAACATAAGCTTGAGTAAATAATTTTTTTAAAATATGCCTGGCCAGGGGGTCAAATTGGAGTCCTATGAGATTAGCTGTGAAGACCCTGCAAGATTACTGAACAGCGATGGAGGTCCAGTGGATGATACCCAGGTGAGAGACATTGGAAAACTGATTAGCCTACCGAAACTGACCAATAGCAGAAACACCCGAACTGAAGATGACCAGCAAACGACGACCAATGACGACCAAGGATGACGAACCAATCATATCCCTGTTTAACTGTTTCAACTTTTTTATGAATTTGTTAATATTTTTTAGTTGGCTATTATTTTCTATATAACATCTTGTAACTTATTCACAATTCATCAGAATAGCTTGCCTACTCTGATCGAAGCTCTCCTGTATGCTGAAGAAGGCAGCTTGGCTGCCGAAATGTGCATCCATCTTCTGATTAAAAATCTTATGTGGATTAGTGGTTTCCTCTCCTTTATTCTAACGTCTGTCCACAGTATCTGGCTCCATTTATTTAGTGCTCAGGGACTTCTTGATGCTAGAGATAGGATATGATATGTTTACGAGTATGGAGTTTTGACTTCATTAAGCATGCTTTTATTCTACCATTGTGGACCGTGCATTGATCTTGATACTTAATACCTTCTATCTTAAACACCACATCTGACATTTTTTCTATTATATGGAAGGGTCCCAAGTATTTAAATTCAATTTTCCACTTTAGGCCTCCTTTCCGCATAAGCCATACCTTTTGACCAAGGAAATGTCTGACACATCTTCCCTTTGTTAATATAATTTAAATTTTTATTGCATGTATTAAAATCTTGCTTATGGGCCTTTGCTCTGGCTTTCCTTAGCAATTTGACCATTTTTGACATATAATCATTTATGCGACAGGGCTCAGGTTAATCCCAAAAATCCTTGTCCTCCCAAACCTCAGGTATTTTCAGATCATGTCCATAAAGCAGAAACGATGGAGTTTCTCCAGTGTTCTTGTTTTCTGTGTTATGAATAGCAAACATCGCTATGTCCAAAACTTGATCCCATCTCTTGGAGTGATTTTCACAGATTGTATTTATCGTTTCAATACTTACTTACTTACTTACTTACTTTTCAAACCCGCTTATCCGTTAGGGTCGCGGGGGCAGCAGCCCTATGGAGGATCTCCAGCGATCGCGATCTTCCGCCATCAGGCGCATGTCATCCCTGGTAATATCCAAGCGACTCGAACCCAGATTCTCCATGTAGTCTAGCCACCTGGTTCTAGGCCGACCCCTTGGTCTCTTACCCACCGGCTTGGAAAATAACAACTGCCTAGGAAGACTAGTTTGCGGCATCCGTATCACGTGGCCATACCAGCGCAACTGAGATCTCTCAATGCGGAGAAGTAGCGGCTCAACACCTAAAGATTCCCTTATAGTGCTGCTGTACACTCTATCTAGTAGGGTAACACCTGCCACACCTCTCAGGAATCTCATTTCGGCCGCTTGTACCCGCGATCGCACTCTTTCGGTCATTACCCAAGCCTCATGACCATAGGTGAGAATGGGGACAAAGATAGATTTGAAGACGGAGAGCTTGGCTTTGTTACCCAGCTCTCGTTTCGTTACCCAGCTTGGCTTTGTTATTCTATCTTTCTATTATTCCATTGGACGATTGTCAATATGCAGTAGTAGGTTTGTGGTCAATCCCTAGGTCAGCAAACACGGTTTTAAACACCTCAGACATAGAGTTAGTCCCACGATTACTTATGACCTCATCAGGAATACCATTTCTACATATGATTGACCGCATAAATGCATTAGCCACCTTCTCAGCAGTCTGTGATGAGAGGGGAACAGCTTACGCAAATCTTGTTATAATGTCCACACACACAAGATAAAATTTCTTTTGTTTAGAAGATAGTGCAGCTTGACCAATCATGTCTGTTGCAAACTTTTAAAACAGACTGCTTTCCTCCACTTCCTGCTGAACAGGCACTTTCTTTACAGTTTTCTTCCGTCTTTGGCAAGGGTCACAGCTCTGCACATATCTTTTCACATCTTCCAACATCCCCTTCCATGAATATGATTTGTTGATCCTTCGAATTGTAGCATTGACCCCTCTGTGTCCTGTCATACTCACCTCATGAGTTAGTCGCATAATCTCTTGCTTCATTCCGGGGCCTACACACAGCCTGGGTTTCTCATCTCTCGTTTTTAACATAATAACATTTCTCTGGAGGCCAAGCTCCCCTACTCCAAACTGCACCATTTTCCTGACTCTTAGGTAGTGTTGCATTTTGGACAACCAATGGTCTTCTTTTTGTGACTGCAGAATTCTTTCCACCAAATCCGGATCCTTTACAACTACATGAGTTTCATTAAATCCAAGTGACACAAGATTTGCCAATGTGTTCCTTGTGCCAAAAAAATGCTCCACTTTAATATCAAATTTTTCCAAGATGAGAGCCCATCGCAATATGCACCGATTTGAGTCTTTCTTGCGATGAATGAAACATAGCAGACGATTATCAGTCTTAATGGTAGTGGGATAACTCAGAATGATAGGTCTGAAATGTTTCACAGAGCTTACCTTGGCCAGGGCCTCCATGGCGGAATAACTTGGCTGAGTTCCCTGAAGCTTGCTGCTGTAAAAAAGCAATTGGACGACATTGCCCCTCATATTCCTGTTGGAGAACCCTACCTATGGCCATTTCAGATGCATCTGTAAAAAGCAAGGATTTTTAGAATAGTTGGGACTACTAAGAACTGGAGGACTTGACAAACTTTTCTTGACTTCATCAAGGGCTCCCTGACATACAGCATCCCAATGAAACTTCACTCCATTCTGTATTAACCTACTTATGGTATTTATTATTTCAGACAGGTTGCTAATAAATGGTGATAAAAGTTTAGTAAGTTATAAATCAATAATCCCCAGAACATACTTCGGATCAGGACTTGCTCCATCTGATAATATGGCCCAAATAATTCACAGATGGCACACAAAAATAACACTTTGATGGCCTCAGATTCAAAGACTATTTCCTAAACTGATCAAAAACCCACTCTAGGACAGATACAGGCTCCTGAAAAGGAGATGAAATGAAAATATAATCCTGGTAAACTTTAATGCCCATTCCAATTTTCTCTCGTAGTGACATGGTGAGATATTGCTGGCAGATGTGCAATAAATTCTTTCCTCCTATGCTGGAAGATTCAAAACTTTCTGGCAATGCCGCAACCAAGTACACTCCTAGATTCTAATACTGAATTCAAAGCACAATCGTGTTTAATAATAAAGAGCAGTGTTTATTTCTGACAATTTCATGCCAACAAAAAATATGACCTGTACAGTTTCAATCGTCGGTACAACAGTAACATAGACAATATTGTTTAATGCAAGATATTATCCACAATTTACACCTGATTACACTTTTTTCGATAATTCTTTGCAGAAGGATTCTTCTTAAACTAATAGCTTAATAGTTTATGCTAATACCAACCTCAGTTGTGGACCATAAGGACAAACAGACTAGATTATTAATAAACAATAGGTGTTGCAAATATTGATCATGCTTCAATAATTAGCTGTTTTATGTATTAATTAAATTCCAATATGCAATAAACAATTCGTCTTCCAGCCGCAGTAGTTTTCATTATTATTTGAAGAGTCTTTCACAGTCCATACAAAATATTGTCCTGCATTTAAGATAAAATCATAATTACAATTTAAATCACCAAACCAGAATTCCACTATTACTTATGCTTCCAAACACCAATATAGTGACGCCACAACAGTATTCCTAGAAGTATTTCCCGCCTCGCAAATAGTCTGTTCTGTAGGGTACCATACGGCACATCGGCCAGTTGCCTGCACGCCTTAGCACCACCATCAGGACCTGTGAACCCTTGCAAATCAACCATTGGTTATGCACAGCCCACCTTCTATGCAGTGCATCAGCAAGGGATTGCATGAATAAGCATTCACATTATCCCTGCAGGGGCCCTTGCACCTTGCTGGGGACAATTACAGGGAAAGTGGTCGAGTTGCCCACATTAAAAACAACCATTCATCGTTCCACTCTTCCTCAAGGTGGTTGCCTGCTCCTCTATTATTCTCCAATTCTAATTTCATCAGAGCCATGGTCTTAATTGCGCTCGCTACTAACCGGACTTCGTCTATTCTTCCTGTCTCACTTACTGGGGTGGGGTTATTCCTCACCACTGCCAGCACCACACCACTTATACTAAATAGTGATAAATAAATCTTCCATAATTCAAAATGAAAACTACACATATATAAAACTTGCTCCCAATGTTCCGTAACATTTTCGATAGTTCACATCTGTCCATGTACAACGGTTCAAAGGAAAGTCTTCAAAACCAGATAATTCCGATGGGACAAGCTCTGATGGACTGTCATGCAGCATAATACACTGAAAGGAATGGCCTCTTCCTCAAAGGAAAAATAGACACAAATTCAAAACACCCAACTCATTGCAATCATCATATTTGCACAGGTTGCTGTTCACTGCCCAACATGCTGCCACAGCAATGACAATTTCACCGGAAAACAGAAGTCCAAATGTCAGGTTATCATTCGAATTTGATTCAGGTTTGTATTATGATTATTTAACTATTTGGGATTGTTCTGTTTACCTACAACGCTAATTTTTTTTCTAGTTTTCTTTATAAATATGCAAAATTGTCAACACACTTTCACAAAAGATATGTTAAATCGGAATTTAAGCTATTATTTATTTATTTATTTATTTATTTATTTATTTATTTATTTATTTATTTATTTATTTATTTACTATATCCAATATAACTAAACGTATAAACAAAATCAATAAAGCCAACTTTGGCTAAAATAAAAACAAAAAATAAATAAAAATAAATAAAGCTCCTGAAATTTTACATATGAGAACCAACCGAAGGCAATTATATTAATGATTCTAAAAAAACCTAATAAAGCTGCAATAGTGCTCGAATAGGTCCATATACAAGTATAACAAATAAGGATGTAACAATAATGAAGCCAAAGGCGTACTTTATAACAAATAATACAAGCAAAAAATATTTGATAATAGCTAAAGTAAATAATAATTAGTAAAATTGATGTTTGTAGGTATAAAATAAAGACAGAATATTCGTAGAGCTCTTCAAAACAAGGTGTAAGAAGCCAAAGAGCGAATTTCAAGGGGCAGATAGGCCAAGCATTTACTCCCTTTATGGGAGACACAGCTTTTGCGATAATTTAACAGTGATGTTGGAACCTGCTGGAACAACGAGTACTGTAATTATGACTAAGATGAACCCGTCGGATACTTCACCATCACTAAGGTGAACGGTGTGGGAGCCTAGACATTCGGTCAATGGGCCTGGAAACACGCACAAACATAGCGTTTGCGAAGAAACGGTGAACGCAGCGCCATATGCACCCGGCGGCCATCGAGGGAACTACACACAGCCACATAATTAAATTGAATTATAATATACGAAGAAAGCTGTATCAAATAGTTATTTAATTTGTATATAAATGTACATAAGGCTAAGAAATAGATTTGAGAAATGGTAAGTATTCGCAAAGATTAAAAATACTGAGACACTGGGGAGGATTTAGGAAAATGTAAAAGAGTACAATGAAACCAGTTTCTAAGTTTTATATGCGAGTAAGATTAGATGATGAAGTAGAGGCACAAAAGATAACCCCAAAACACAAAGAAGATTGTATTCATTAGAAATACCTTCTTCTCCAGATTTATAATCTTGGCAATCCCGGCTGTCCGATCATCTCTTGTAACAACATCAACTATCTTCTATGTCGATCACCACATATGCCACATCCTACCCAGTCTTTCTTCCTATATCAAGGACATTAAAGATTTTCCTCTCCCATGTTCAGTGCTTTAAAGACTCTAATTACGATTTCAAGAACATCTTTTGCATACTTGATGTCTTTTCCCTGTACACTAACATTCCTCATGAAGATGGGATTAAAGCTGTTTGCAACAGTCTCAAGGCCACTAAGCCTTTCCAAGTTTTTTTCTACTTACATCATCTGCCTTCTCCTTCACACCATCTGCCTTCTCCTTCGCACCATCTTCACCTCCAGTTTCTTCACTTCTTCTGAGTATTACATCATCCAGCACTGCGGTATTACATCATCATATGGGATCCAAAATGGCACGTAATATTTCTATGGGCGAGATGGAAATCAAACTACTTTCCACATCTCCCTTGAAGCAATTGGTCTGGCTGCGGTATATTGATCATGCTTTCCTGATCTGGCCGCACAAGGAAGATTCACTCGTATCTTTTATCACGCATTACCTTTCTCTCACAATTATTCTTCCGCAGTTTTCTTTTTGGATGTCTCTAACTCTGTCACTAACAATAAATTGTCTAATTTTATAAAAAGCCCACAGACCAACACTAGTACCAACATTATGACAACTGCCATCTACGCCATTGCAATAACAACATCCCTTTAGGTCATTTAACTCGCATTCATAGAACATGAACAAATCAGTCTAACAAGGACTTCCTTGCCATCCCTGTCACATGCACTTCTATCTATATATATATCGTATTTCCTGTTCTAACAACAATCAGAAACCGTCTCCAGCCATGGGAACAACTATGTTAGTTCTTCCTTATCATCTAACCCTCAATAGTATTAAAAATGTCCTATGGAAACATGAACGTATTATTGTCAACTGTCCTCTACTCCATTCCATTCTACCAGAACTAACAAAAGTTTCTTTTAAAAGGAAACTTAATTTTAAAGATATTCTGGTTCAAGCTGCTATTACAAAACCACACACGTTCAATAAGAAATGTTCTCTATGCAATGCAAAGCATTAGGCATTTGCCGTATTCTTAACCTTTATACGTCTATTTCAAGCAGTGCTTCCTTCTTTACATTCAAGATAAACCAGTAGTGGCCTCTATTACTCACATCTTAATTTACCTTTTACATTGCAAACTATGCCAGAAACAGTAAGTTATAGAGACGGGCAATACCATACACTCCCAATCCTTTACAATGCTGACTTCCCTGTTGCTAAACACTTTAATTCCCCTAGCCACTCTTCACAGGCCATCAACCTTTATATTCTTCATAGTAACTTCCATAACAAAAAAGTAAGAAAGCAATTTGAGTCTTTCTTCATTTGGAAAATAAACTATCTAAACCCTAATGGCATTAACCTGAGAAAAGGCAACATTTCTTCATTAACTTTCCCATATTCCTCTCCAATTTCTGGTATTCCCTAATTTGTTGTAGGCTGTTTGGGCCCTTTACTTTTTTTTCCTTTATCTTTTCTCAGTACTTTATTCTTTTTAATGTTTATTTATATTTTTCTAATTATATGTTCATTTTGTCACTGTCCCTGTACTCTTATTTTAATGATTATTTTTATGTGATACTATGTTACAGGCTGACTAGCAATTGTGAATTGTCTAAAGATTTTTGTAACCGGGAACAGTCAGGGAATCATAAAATCTGAAAAAGTTGAACAATGTCAATAATTCTAGACATTGTTAAAAGACAGTTCTTAGTACTTAAAAATTCCTTGAAAATCTTTAACAATCATCAGTAACTGGAGATAATGGAGAGTTAGCAGACTATAGAGAAAGAGTGGAAAGACGACAGAGGAAGCACTCATTTAGCTCTGTGGTATTGCAAAAGTTATTCCAGAAAAAAAAAGTCCGAGCCACACCGGGATACTCACCTTGCTTCTTTGGTAGCACAGCAGATCTACACACTTCAGAAAAATACATTTTGACTACATTCTTTGGAAATGTGTATATTTTAGAATCTGAGATGATGATAATGCACTGACTAAACGTTCGTTTCCAAAAATTATTAATAATGAGCATAAAGTGAAGATGCAGTGACAGAACATTAATAATGCAGCGTCTATTGATGAGGCAAAGTGTCACGCATGTCTCCCTTCAGCTGGCTATCAAACGTCTAGATGAATGGCAAAAATGTATGTGTTTGGAAAAGAAAAAAGAGAAAGAACTAGTATTGGTCAGAGAAGCTCTGCATCTAAAACAGAAAAAGCTATATGGGCATTTAAAACATCTAAACAATGGAAGTTTCGAATAGAGCAAGAAATGTATAAGAGCTTTTTCGTCAAGATCAAGAAAAACTATAATCTAAAGTATCTGAAGAGGCTCCGTAGTGGTGAGGCAAGTCAAGAAGTGTTTAGATAAAGTCCCGGTATATAACCTAGACTAAGAAAGAATCATAGTTTTTTCGTATTTCTCGTAGAATGTATAGTCCCTTTGGAATGTGTTATATTGAGTAAGTTATATTTTAACCAATTGGGAAATATAATTAAATTTTTTGAGATCGTTTTGTTTTCCTACAAGTGTAATTATCTTGAGCAATGCCGGGTACGTCTGCTAGTATCATGTACGTTTGCACACATGTAACTTTTGTTCCTTGCTGATTGTTTCTTTTAATCTATTCTTCTTTGTACTACAACATTAATTTTATTATCGCGCATTGCAAGGGCTGCTATTCTTACAGTCTTGCTGTGGACTATATTAATTGTGATTTCTACAATGAAACTACTTTTTGCCATTATGTATAATTTAATTCTTATTATAGCTTATTATTGTATCCGATAAATTTTACTTAACCAAATTATCCGAACCACTTCTTGGATAGATTCTTTACTTAATTCTAGGCGTTGCACCCATTTTCCTTCTTAACTTGATTCCAGATATTTCTGTCAAATTCTTATAGTTTTTCTTCAATAGTTATCCACACATGGTTGATGAGCTTTTATGGTTACCGCCTTCCAAGTTTGTGGTGTCTTTTGGAGGTATACCAGTTGTATAATGCAGTAATCTCTACCCCTCCTCTCATTATGTCACAGTTATTAGCTGTGCGTAAATTATCATTGACAGAGTGAGGAAAAAGCTTGTAAGAGTATGGTCAAAGATCCACAGATGAAATATTTAGATTTAATTCATCCACTGAAAATTATAGTGTCTGTCATAATTCCCTCCTTCCTAAGGAGTGATTTTCTCTGACGTATCTATTATATAAGCAAATCCCAAGTTTTTGCTTAGGTGTTAACATATAAGGCTTTTTAAAATCTGAAAAACTTAATTCTCCAGTAAGGAAGTATAATAGTCATTTCCATTGCTGTGATTGGTGGCATTAGATGTTTTATGGTTGGCTGTCATTTAACAGAAAAAAATGAGAAAAATCAGCTAGTCAGTGCTTGTAGATGTTGTGGTGGTTTATCGGTAATCAATTCCTAGCTTTCTCACAATGGCAGAGCAATAATGCATAGCTAACGAGATAGACAGGTCCCGGCGCACAAAAGTCACCTGACCATACTAGTCCGAGTAATATTGTAACCTTCATTGTTTCTATCTTGGATTTTAACAATCACTATTTTTTCGTTTGTTATAATTATTTCAGAGTTAAATGAAAAAATTTCACAGCCAAGACCTGAAAAAATAGTTAAGAAAGAGTTTAAAGAAACAAGAAAGAATCATAGTTAATTTTGATAATTGGGTCAGTGTTAAAACACCAATCAATAAAAGCGGCATGTGTCAACAAAAAGTGCAACCCTTTTCTTTATCGGAATTTTGTAATATGAGTACGAGGATTTTCACCAAAAAGTTTTCGCTTTGAAACCCTTGAATAATCATAATGAATGAACGGTTATTTACACTATTTTAATACGCAAAATACTATACTTTATTATTCTCTTTTATTTTAGATTTTAACTATACTTTACAGAACTGTTCAGCACTTGTTAATTTAGAGAAATTGTTGACTCACCTTCAAACGCAGTAGGAAATTTTTACTTACTAAGTTATTCCTTTTTTTTCCATCTTGATACTGGTTCTTTTAATAAAGCCTGATTTTTCTGAATCCAATAAATTCTGACATTCTAAATTTCTTTGTCGAGGATAATCATAATCTACTTAATTCGGATACCATTTCTTTACACTATTTGAATATCAGGAGTTTAAGAGCTGAGATGCTTCCTTAGCTAACATAAAATTAACCCCTGATATCATTGCATTTACAGATATGTGGGCTCGCGATGCAATTGATGTCTCAAAAATTTCGGGTTATAAAGCTTTATCCATAAATCGTAAAATTAAAAGAGGGGGAGGCACATAAATATATGTGAGCAATTTGCTCACCACCAATATTATCTCTCAGTAGACAGTGACAACAAAAAATTTCGAAATATTAACTATGTGTGTTGACGACAAATATGTTCTCATTACTGTTTACTGTCCTCCAGTTGGATTTAACTCTTCCTTCTGCTCGTACGTTTCTTGCTTATTGGCTCATTTTCAGTTATCTGGAAAACATTTAATTTTACTTTGCGATTTTAATATTAACTTTATTACTTCCTCTTCAGCTCTAAATCTTTTATTTGATCTTGTGTTCCGTACGGGGCTACTACTTACTACTTATTCTTTTTCTCAGTACTCTTCTAGTCACAATACTTACTCACCAATAGACATGTATTTTGCTAATCTACCAACCTCTATATTTAGTAACACTCTGGATATCGCAAAAACCGACCATTTTGCGATATTCCCTATTTTTAGAATAACTAATTGTAATAAATACATGCCCAATGAAACTTTTAATAATAACTCGCGTATAGTAACTCCGATTTGCATCGAGGCATTCTTCTCATTTTTAACACTAACAGATTGGACTACCCTTTAATCTACATCCAGTGACATTAATCAACTCTTATCAATACTTATAGAAAAATTTTGCTGTGGTTAAAGACAGATATTTCACGTTTAAAACGAACAAAAAGTCCTCAAAAATAACAACAACTAGAAATCTTTGGATAACTAACTGCATTCTGGATCAAATAAAAAAGAAATTTTATTTTTCTGAAATCTCGCAATTCTCCTTTAAAAAATTTGCTAATCACTTAAAGAATATTTTAAATACTGCTAAACCATATTATTTCAACTCCCTTTGATAATTGTTTATCCCCATCTCCTTTCCGACAAGGGGCATTAAATTAATAATTCAATGCTAACAGATTTTCTTTATGCTCTGTTGCTTCCTTTATGCTCGTCTGATATAATATTTAATTTTAAATCATCTAATGTTCCCGACCCATTAGAATCCAATCTGATATAGTAGTAAAGGAAGCAATTATAACCCCATTATCTAATTTATTTATTTATTCAATTAATTCAGGTTCCTATTCATTTATTCTCAATATAACGAAAGTTATTCCCATCTTTAAAAAGGGACCCTAAAAATCATTGTAACTCTAGACAAATTTCGACTTCACCTGTATTTTCAAAACTTGTTGAAAAAATGGTTTATATACGTGTATCTCAATTTATTTCTACTCATGACTTTATAAATCCTCATCCACACGGATTCGTACCTAATCGTAGTTCGAATCAGCTTGTTTCAAACTAATTGAATTTGCTTCAACTCAAATGACTGTCAATAACTTTGTGGCAGTTATTTTTGTAGATTACACCATCGCGTATGAAAACATACCATATACGTTTTCACTATACAAACTATCTACTTTCTATTGTCTACGAGGATTACCATTATTATCATTGACGGATTTTTTAACATAGGAAATACTATTTACAACATTCTGGTAAGCCTTCTAATTTATTGTTCAGGAACCTTGGTTTAACACAAGGCTCATTTGATCTTTGGTTTATCTTTATCTTCTTTTATTATTCCTTCTAAAAACGACCATATTCCTTAATGATGTTTCATTTATCTCTCCCACTCTTATGCCAATGTCACTTCCGCTCTGATTTCTCATATTTATTATCAATAATCAGTACTACAATGTGCAACTTAATACAATGGAACGAAATAAATTCACTAATATTTAACTTGGATAAATGCAATGCAATGTTCTTTTTTCAGCGAAATAAGCTAGAGGTCCCTGTGTCTTCTCTGTAATAAGTCACTCAAAAGCCACAATCACTCAAAAGCCACAATCAGTTCATTTAAGTAAAAACTTTCTTCTCCGACAATGCAAATGCATATTTTAATGCATTCATTAAAGTTTTTGGTGGAAAACCTGTAAGAATAATTTGTGACTGGCATGTTAAGAAGAATTTGTTTGAGAAGCTAAGAAAAATCCGATAATTAAACTGGGTCTATGCTTTCGTGCTGTTTCCACCAGATTCTCACGCGGCCGTCTGTATAATGTAACTGGAATCGTGACTCGTCAGACCACATGATTTGTTTCCACTGCTCGATAGTCCAGTCCTTGTGCTCCCGAGCGAATTGGAGTAGTTTCCGCTTGTTGGCTGCACCCTAAATAAAAAAACAAGGCTGTATTTCTAGTCTCCAATTTTTACCTAATAATATTATGCTTCTCCTTTATTTTACCTGGATCCACTCTTCTTTATGCTATGAGAATTTATTTTCGGGTGCCACCTGCGAATAGAACTTAAAGAGAATCTTGAAGCTGCAAAAATTGGTTTTTATGCTTATTTACAGAAAACGGCATCGGTTTCTCATTTATTTCAATCTTTTCCTGTTTCAAACAATAATCAAATTTCCTTAAAATTAAAACCCCGATTGCAATCAAGTAATACCAGGACACATATCCTTATTCCAATCAGAGGCCAATAATGTCCATCTTCCATATGTAACTCGTGAGTACCATAATCGATGTATATCAATAAAAAGTCTGGAAAATTGGTCGATTATCCCCAAGGAAATACGATTAACACCACTATATATAATTTTTAAGAAATATTTATTCTGATACATTAACACTTAAAAAAGTTAATATCTCTTATCTATGCTCTGCTAGGTTTATGTATTGATATTTTATTTTAGAAATTTTTCTGATAACTATGTTTTCATTGAAATAAATAAACACAAGTATCCGTTATTGATAATGGTATCTTTTAACTAGCAAACTAATTACCAATCGACTTCATACTTTTCATCAGAACATATTATAAAGTTTCTTTATATTTGATAAAAATGTTAGCCAATTTGAAAACGATTACCATTATAGTTATATTATGATTAATGTATATTTGGATATTTGGTAATCTTCGCATATTGTTAACTTTCTTAAACCGAGAACTTCCCTTTCTGGCGTGTGTATGAGAATTGGCCATTGGATGCACACAGATCGAAATTTAAAACTCAATAAGGTTAAAACGTTTAGTATTTTATCGCCAATTTTTATATATAATATAGAAATTCTTCTTTAAATTATCTGTTTAATGTTAGGCACATGCAAACAATATAAGTTTAGTAAAATAATATTTATAACATGGTGCTCTCACAATGAAGAGCGTTGCAACTCGACAAAATTGCGTATATATCTGATCTTATAAATAAATATCTTACACAGCTGCATATCTCAAATGCCTGTATATTTCAACCCCTAAATTTATTTTCTAGCAATAAGCAGAAATATATATCAGAGTGTAATAAAAAAATGACATTTAGTCTTACTTAGAGCACTAGAGCATAAAAAAAGAAAATTTTCATATTTCACACGCACTGACACCTCCATTACCCAATACCGCAGTCCAGAACGGGAAAAAACAATTCAAAACTCAGCAGAAGATAATCCTGCTTTCAATGTCTTAAATATTTTTAAATGAATTGGAAAATATTATAGTATTTTGATAAAAAAAAGAGCATATGAAATAAGAAAATGAAATAATTACAATAAACCAAGAAACATCTCTGATTAATTACATAAATTTCTGGTCCAAAGGGATCATTTAATAATTTACAAAAAAAATTTTTCATGAGTTTTATCACAGAAAACCCCCGAGGCGGTACCTTTACCTGAAATCCTCTGGGGGTCTTGCTTCTCCGCAGCATCTTCCATGATGAAGCGAGACAGATCGAGTCGATGCTGGCAAGCCTACATCTCAAATGGCAACTTGTAAAATTCAAACAAAAAATCAGTTAATATAGTGTATAAAGGGTACCAACAATATGTAACCTAATTACTACCTAAATATAAATGATTTCAATATGAAAATTTATAGGCCTTTCTAATGAAATCTTTTGTGCACAACACAAGAAGTTTATCATCACACAGTTCAAAAGTTCTTAACACTTTCTAATCAGTTCTCACTCAATACACAGTTCACTGTCCATAACTTATTGAAAGTTCATTACCTTAACGTTTCAACTTAAAAAGTTCAAACACAACACAAAGTTCACTGAAATTCATGGAATACTGAAATTCAATATTATGTTAGAGAACACAAAACAACATATCACTCAAATTAAATTTCAAGTACTGGACAGTTTGTGGCATAAACTTGCTTCTACCTGGTGGAGATAAAGTTCTGCAACGGGATGCTCACGTCGACATCTTCTCTTTGCTCTGGACCTCCATTAACACATTGGAATGCGGAATCGCTCCGAAGCTATCTTCACCGGCATTGTCTGCGACGAGGGGGGTTTGGAGTCCTCAGCGTCCGCAGGTGTCTGGTGTCGGGCGTCTTCAGCGGTTTCCTCTTGGTTCCTGGGGTGGTTTCCTGAAAGACTCATTCCAATTGTCTCGGCCAATTTAAAAAAAAATTTTTATTAAAGAACAGAAAAAGAATAGAGAATAAATGTTGTATTCCCATATATATTTTTGTTCAATATTTAAATGTGTTCGATACTAATTTTCTATTCAAAGCAATGAATAAATAGAATAATGTGCATGTAATCTTTTACTAATTCTAATTTTCATATAAATGTATTCGCATGCAAAATCGGTATTGTGTCGAGGAAGGGGGGGGGGGTTCGGAGCTCTTAAACAACTCTTGGACAATAGCTCAAGTAAAAAAATAACACATTTACAGCTAAGCACCCGCCATCCCGTCTTGTCATCTGTAGTAAACAAGGGGGTGACGTTTACTTATCATTAAGCTAGAGTGTAGATAGCTAACCCATAGTTTAACAAAAGAATCAACTCTAAAATTAAAATATCAACTTAAAAAAGATGTATCATATATCTTAAGTGTGCGTCGATTGCTAATATATTGTCTGGAAAAAAAGGTAAACATCGTTATAATTTTGTTCAATTTATCATTCGTGTAAACTTTCTATTTCTAATAAAATTTCTCTTCATTTATTTTTTTATTCGAGGACGTTAGATTCTCCTTTCAACGCTAATCCGGGAACAATGGTTAAAACAAGTTCCATTCACCAAGAAAAAGGGTCGACGGGGTTTGTCTAGCTTTCTCTGATTATTTAGGTCACCAGCTGGTCAAGCACATCAAATGGAATGTCGGGTATAAATCTTGAAAAAAATAAAATTTTTCAAAACTGTTTCTTAAATAATAATGATGAATAAACTCTAGAGGAGCGCGGATTTCTTCAATAAATTCCTATTTAGAACATTATTAGAATTATTATCTTAGTCTCATAATCGGAAATCTCTCTTAAACTGAAAGAAAATTAAAGCTTTAGTTGTATAAGGTCTCCATAGATGGCGTTACATTCTCCTGCTCGGACCAGCTGAAAACAAAACAGTGTATTCTTCATACACTGCTACAAAGAATATTGCCATCACTACTAAACGTTTCTATTAGGAATGAAATGTTTGTTTCATGTAAATACTTTTTAATAATGAGAAATATATGCTTGTATAACTATAAGATTGATCTCGCGCCATGCGGCGAATGGAGAACAAAGACTTTAAATGAATGTATCTTCGATGTGCACTTTGACTTACATTATTGTAACAAGGATTGGAATAATGTATACTGTTCGTTCCGGGCTGGATTTCTTCGCTTCTCTTCAGGAATTTCATATGGATAATGTTCGATCGTACAAGTGAATGGCCGGAATGCCGTGGGGGTGATCAGTCCACGCTTCACGAACGACGGGCCAGGCTCCGTACGACAACGATTGCTGTATCGCTATGGATTGTTTATTCTATTCACGATGTCAACACATTCTGATGTCCAGGCATCCAGGTAGGCCAAATAATTGTTTACCACGATTTAATTCCTGCGTAACTACTCTGAAAAATATTACTGTTCCAGTGCTAAAACGGTCTCTTTGATGTTTCTTAGGAATGAAGATCGGATTGGTTCAGATCTAAACGAAAAATACATCTCGGTTTCAAATGAAACTGTGCATGTTGGGGACTAACAATAAAGCTTTTGATTAACATTAAAATGGGCTAAGATTACTCTATTTGTCTTGCAAAAAAAAATTTTTTTTAAACTCCTTAAATATGATGCAGGGATCTTTAGCTCCTTTACGTGTGACCTCTACAATCTACAAAGTAATAGGTTTTATCAAAGATACAAAATACCATCGCATAATTATTAATCTATACCCTTTTTAAGTAGGTGACTTTACTGTTAAATAAAGTGTTAATGATGATCTTCTAAAATACTTCCAAAAATTTTATAACAATCGGTTCCTCTATTGTTCTCATAAATCTATGTATAAGGTGTGACACATGCATTAGCATAATTTTTTTTTGTGTAAACATTAAGGACGAGGGTGGGGTCGTCAGTCCCACCCACGAATTTTGAACTCACTAAAAAATTCTCTCAGCTGATTATGGGTTAGCTTTACCTCGCTCTCTCTCATTCTAATGAGGGTTGAAGAGGACGGGCGATGTCTCGCGACCTCTCTACAACGACTTCTAGTCCGCTCCTGTTTGGCATGCTCAAGGGGGGACTTATCCAATTCAGCATCTTTATAGGCATTCTCCAATCTGCATAAAAACGATATCTCTAAGGGACTGATATGCTAAGGCCTTATAATTACAAAAACAGATAGGACAGGAATTTCTTCCTCCAAAAATTTTTACAAAGCATAGATTTTGTCAGTTTTGCTGTTACTACGTGTTTCTGCACTCACAATACTCGCTCTAACCATAAGAAAATTTCTCTGGAACTACCCCTTCGACACAATACTGTTACTTAATTCTAAATTGTCTGTTACGCTATAACGAGGCGCACACGCTCGCATGAGCAACATTATTAAATGCCAAAATTTGTCTGAAAAAACATTAATCAACAGCTTCTTCGGGATGACCATGAAAAGGGCATCGATTATAATTCAACTCCTCCAAAAAAATTTATAAATTATACCATGTCCAAGTCACTACCTCCCAAAAGTTTGCACCTGTATCCCACCAACCTTAATAGTAGGTAACAAGCAACTCCCGAAGGCAACGGCTTAAACGTTTAACTAAACAGTTTAATTTTCTAATGATTAATGTCACAAAATGCTGCTATTACTAAATGTTGGTACTGCAACATCTGTATCACTAAATATTCCATAGCCATAAACTTCAACTCTCTGGAATCAATACGATTCAAAGTCAATCCAAGGGTCATAATAATGTTAATTATAAGGTAATTCTCATAATGTAAATAAAAAAACTACAACTACTGTTCTGACGCACTACTGCTCTACTCCTGTTCTGCGCATTATCCTTGGGTAAAACCTAAATGCTCGCAGACTATGGCTCTAATTACTTTACAGATAAGTTCTGAGAGGGGAGGGGTACCAACAGTCTCCATAGAGGCTGAGGCGGAAAGGGTTTCTATCAGGGTGGCGACTTCACGGCGCTCGCCGGCGTTCATCGAACGAGTGGTCTCATTCATGGGACGCTCTTCTCCCTCCACGGCTTCGTCTTCGGTACTAGAGTCGAAGAAAACATTGACGTCATCATTCAGGGAGTTCCTCTCCAATACTTCAGTGGTTCTCTTATCTTGTACGGATGGTAATACCCATGGTATTTCGGGTGCGCTTCCTTTTGAACGCAACATATACGGATGGCAGGGGGGTGCATTTACTGCTCTCCCGGCCTCATTACTTTCTCTTAGGACGGGTGGTGGCCTCGCGGGCTCCACGTTCGACTCGGCTTCTGGCATCGCATGAGGCGGTAGGAACGAATCCTTTTTGGGCCAAGTCGATGGCGCCTGGAACTCGGATGGCGCAGCTACTGGAGCTCGGACTCGTCTTTCCCTGCGGCGTGGCTCTTGGGGCAGGTTTCCTATCTTCGGTTTTATTCGGTTTGCATGGACGACCTTAGTTTTTCCTGTTTTCACATGTTTGATCAAGAAGTTAACTGGAGAGTACTGGTCAATAATCTGATATGGTCCCCCATAAGTAGGGTGCAATTTCTTTAACAATCCCGGTTTAATTTGTGGGACTGCTAAATATACGAGGTCATCAACCTTAAGTGAATAAGGCTTGTGACGCTTATCGTGATATTCTTTTCTTTTCTTGTCCTGTTCTTCTCGAATTTTGTCCACAAGATCGAACGCATTCTTGATGCGAGCTTCAATTTTGCATCTGTAATATTTGTCAACGCCATAATATGGTCTTCTCGGGGTGGTGATGAGATCTCCAGGGAGGATGGGATCTCTCCCATAGAATAACAGAAATGGGCTTTCCTAATAATGAGTGTGGACTCGTGTATTACGCAAACATACAAAACGATAGCCATGTCAGCCAGTCTCTTTGACTTTTTTCTACATAATGACGTATCATCTGTATTAAGACTTTGTTTAGTCATTCGACAATTCCGTTTTCGGCAGGATGATACGCAGTGGTGAGCAGTTTCTTTACACCCAAAATCTTGCAAACTTCTCGTAGAAGTTTAGAAGAAAAATTAGATCATCAGTCGGTAAATAGTTGGATTGGAATAGAATGACGATTAAACACACTGGTGATTAATGCCTTAGCCACTGTTTTCGCAGTTTGATCCATCAAGGGAACAGTTTCCGAATAGCTCGAATAATGGTCTGCGACCACTAAGATATACTTATAACCTTCATAAGAAGTTGTAATTGGCCCCAAAATGTCGGCGACAATACGGTAGAATGGATGTTTCACTGATGGAAAACTTTGCAACGGCTGTTCTTTACGTTTAGGTTGAGCGGCATGAAGCTGACAACTTTCACATTCAGCACAATATTTCTGAATAGCTGCTCGCATAGTTGGCCAATAATATTGTTTGTCAATTTTGACTCGCATCTTCTTTGATCTAATGTGTCCACTGGATGGAATATCGTGAAAAAGATACAAAACATGGTTTCTTAAAGTATTCGGAATGACAACTTGTTCCCAAATCTCCTTTCCATCTTGTGATCTTTTTATGTGATACAATACGTCTTCATCATCCATCAAAAAGTTTTCTTCCTTGTCTGGCCACTCGGGAGGAGATGGTTTCACGCCAATGCCCTTGAAATAGTCTCGAATTCCTCTCCACTCCTTCTCTAACTGCTGTTCCCTGGCTATTTCCTGCTTACATATCAGCGGTTTGTATTCTGCCACTGCTGAGATAGGAACTTGTGAGAGGCCATCGGCATTTGTGTTTTTAATGCCGTGTTTATGTACAATGTCAAAATTAAATTCGGATAACGACAAGGCCCAGCGGGCAAGTTTCGAAGTCGGGTCTCTGAGATTGTATAGCCACGAATTGCTTAATGGCATACACAACTCCCAAACACTCTTTTTCGATCACCGAGTAATACAGTTCACTCTTTTTTAACAAACTATTGCAATACGCAGTAGGGTGTTTCTTTCCATCGAAGCGCTGGGATAATACTGCACCTAACACATATGAGCTCGCATCTGTTGTGACTATAAATGGTTCTGAAAAATCCGGATTTTTTAAAATTGGTGCTGAAACTAAGAGTTGCTTAATGTTTAGGAATCCTTTTCCTACTTCATCAGACCAAATAAAAGGTGTGTCTAATTTAGTTAATTCAGTTAATGGCTTTGCAATGGCACTGAAAGATTTCACATGTCTCCTGTAATAATTTGCCAATCTCAAGAAAGATTGAATTTCTTTAACATTTCTTTGGCCTAGGGAAGTTTTTTACAGCTGTTATTTTCTCTGGATCAGGAGCAATACCATGCTCCGAGACAACATGACCTAAGAATTTAACTTCGTCATTGAGAAATTGACACTTACGAGGTTTGACTTTGAGATTTCCTTCTTGTAACCTTAAAAACAACATCTTTAAACTGTCTAAATGTTCAGCGAATGTCTCATTAAATGTAATGAAGTCATCTAAGTATCAGAGAATACGGTCCTGTAGACTTCTGACTATGAAATTGGCGGCTCTTTGCCATAGAGCTGGTGAATTGTTTAAACCCATAGGCAATCGCTTAAACTAAAATTTGGCATCTGAGGGACTGAATGATGTTTTGGCAGAATCGCTAATTTCAAGTTGAAAATAGCCTTGATTCGCATCTAATACACTGAAATATTTCGCCTTTCCTAGCTGACTCAACATTTCATTAACGTTGGGTAAAGAAAACGAGTCAACAGTTGTAACTTTGTTCAATTTAGGATAATCTACAACAAATCGATAAGACCCATCTTTTTTCTTTACTAATAAAGCTGGTGCATTCTAGGGGCTAGAGCTGGATTCAATGACCTGATGTTTTAACAAGTTATCTGTGATACCTTCATGATACCTTACTGTGAATAAGGAATTCTGTCTGGGGGCTGAGCTACAGGGGGGGGGGGGGGTGATCCAGTATCAATCTTGTGGTGTTCGATCTTACAGCATCCCAGGTCACACTCATGATGCGAGAATACGCCATTAAATTCATACAACAAGTTTTCCAACGGTATTCTTTTGTCCGGTGTTAAATGATCTAAATGGAATAATTTCAAAAATTCTTCTTTTGGGATTTAGTTTCCCCCTTTCCTTCTTCTATGGAGGAACTTAATTCCACCTTCTCCTCCTCTGCCTCGCTCAGATGCCCAATAGTTTTATTTGCCGGTATAGTAATGGTCTCTCCTGAATAATTTAATATTCGAATTGAGATCGTATCCTTTCGAAAAACGCTAGTGAAAAAATTACTTCTTTCAGAAAGCTAAGCGCATCAGGTATTCACAACAGTTTTTGCAAGACTGAGTTGAATTCTGAAACTAATATCAGTGGATACAGATTTATTGACTGTGATCTGTTTTCGACATTTATTAATCAATTTCCCGATCCTCAGTGCTTTATTAATTGTGGATATGATATCAGTGAAAATCGAAGATAAGGACTATGTAGCTGGTGGTTTTTAAAAAATGATGAAAACAAATATAAATTGATAATACTTTAAATTTATTTTCTCAGCTTTCTTGTTTTCAAATTATCACCATCAGTTTTGGTGTAATATCTTTTTTACGAATTAAAATATCATGAAAAATTTTTTTTCAGTTTTTTCATAAATAATCATAGAGCATAATGAGCGAGAATCATTGATATGTGAAAAATAATATTTTTTTTGTTTGAGTTTGAAATAAGCTTATGTATTAAACAAGATAATGTGACTAAAAGTGGTAGAGATATTTTCCCCCCCCCCCCTAACCTGAATGGATAAAGCTTATTCAATAATTCTAGTTCAGAATGTAATATACATTAAATAGAAACCTTAAAAAATTTTCAACTCAATTAGATTAATAACTTCATCAAAAAGTTGACAAGAAATTTATGCTAAATAGGGCTTTTTTTTAAACAGAAAAATGCTGTTTTTTAATAAAAAATAAATTAAAAATTAATGTTTTTGTTAATTTAATTTAAAATTTAGGTTCATAGAAATTATAAAGTAAAAGGGTAATGACCATTTTCTCTCAAGTTTTCAATTTTGCCTTTTCGAGGGGGATGCTACCCTTAAATAGCAAATAAAAAGAAACCTAAATTTGAGTAATGAAATAAATGCTTATTCAATTTTTTTAACTTCATTGGGAAGTTACCTGATCATCCAAGTCAAAGCAGTAACAGTCATTAGGGTAAAACTCTGTTCATAAAATTATGGACAACTGGAGCCTTTTTTGCCATTTTAGGATAAAGCTCTATTTATAGGCTCAGCTCCTTATTAAAACTCTCAAAAAGCACTCGTTTTTTATGCAATTTAATGCTCATCATAAGTATAAAAAATTATTATTATTATTATTATTATTATTATTATTATTATTATTATTATTATTATTATTATTGTGACTGGTGTATGTGTTTG
>JAHWFO010061390.1:136258-146771 GCA_023313115.1 Rhysida immarginata | reverse complement strand
TTATTATTATTATTATTATTATTATTATTATTGTGACTGGTGTATGCGTTTGTGTTGATTTGGTTTATTTTGTGAACTTGACTGTGATTTAGAGAGTGCTTTATATAGATACTGATTTCTTGGTCAGCACTGTTGTTTGCAAAGTCGTTGGTACGTTTGATGGTGAACAAAGCTTGTTTGTAGTAATTGGTGTTATTTGGAGTCGGGTGAATATTTTATGTTATTTTGCGATACAGGATGGAAGTTTCACACTGTAGAATGGAACGCCGCAGCTACATTGCTTTGATTAAAGTAATGATTCTTCTAAGATCAGAAAACATCTTAAGCAGTCTGGTGAGATCGTTTTATTTTTAATTATTTCATCGGATAATAGTGATGGCGATGGTTACTTTTAATTAATCTATGATTAGAGCGGAAATAAATAGAGCAGTCACTATTGCTGATATTGCCATTGGGACTGGTTTCACTAAAACGAGGTTCAGAGATCGATGTTGTTAATTGCATGCTCCGGACACGTTTTCGCAGCTAAAGTTAAACTCTTTTAGTTTGTGTTGAAGGATGGTCAAACTACGAGACGGAGAATGCATGACTCTTAAGGTTATGCCTATATGGGCAGGCAGTTTTAAAACCATATGTTTATTGTTATTATTAGTAAATCGTTAATGTTTCAACCCTGTTAATCAGAGCTTGTAAAGTGGAGCTGTACTCATCGCGTTGTGCATAATCTTTTAATGCCCTAAGCAAGCGAAACTGTATTGTTTTGTGCAGATAATTTTCTTGCGCTCCAGGAAGAATTTGACATGTAAGATTTCAAATGAAAGACTTTGGGAGGGAATATCGTATTTAGTTGCATTAAGTGTAAAGCATTGAAAGGCTTGGTGTAAGGGCTAAGTGTTATCTCCTTATGGTGATCCAATTGCTATGAGCATTGTGCTGATTGGCTCAAGACTGTTGAATAATTAAAGGAGAGTGTGATGCTGTACTGTAGGTAATTTCCTACCTGTTTGGTCCGTTTTGGATTGTCCGGAGCAGCGCAGTTAATTTGGCAAGAAAACATATGGTTGCTGGTTTAAAGACAGCATATAGGTCAGCGCATATGGCCGCCTAGCATAAGGGAACATCTTTAAAAGTATTGTATTCAGCTTTGGCAGTTTTATTAAACCTTATAGTTAATTGCTTGCTATTGATTGTATTTTAGATTTTCATGGAGGCCCATGACTTATGTTGAATACTTAATTAGTTTATTAAAAAAAGATTTTGAATTGTTCGCACATGTCTGCTCCTTGTTCGTTTAACACATACTCTACGCAAATCTTGAAAAACTCGCTCCTGTTGCGCGTGAGGGTCGATTCTTACCTAGGGGCTCCTATTGGCACCACCCCCCTTCCCACGCACCAATGGCACATCTGGTGCCTGAAGAGGGAATTGCTGCCCTAATTTGAGGTGCTTGAGGACAAGAAGGAGCTGATAGTGTGTGATGTGAAACAAGTGCTTGAACGATTGCGTGTTTGGATTGTAAGTTGTATTGTTGCATTGTAACTTAAAAGTGTGTAAGTTGTAAACATGCCTAACAAAAGTGCAGCCAGGAAAAATATAGATGAGGTAATGGAAACCAGGATGGCGGGATACACAAGTACGATACCCACATTTTTGGGGGATGGCTTGGGAATTAGTGTTTCCGGCTTTCTCAAGGCTGTAGATGGCATTGGGGCACTTGGTCACTGGACAGACGAAATTAAGCTGACAGTGGCCAAGTCTAAAACTGAAGGGCAATGATGCACGTAAGGCAGCCGAGTTGAAACTTCTTGATGTTGGTAGTTTTCTGCTTTTCTGTTCCCGGTTAGGACAGATATTCTTTGGAGTGAAAACAGACCGGGATTATGGAAAAGAACTCTATAACTTGGTGCAGCAGCATCGCGATTCTGCTCTGGAGTTTTCAGGATGGTTCCAGTTCGTGACGGATCGTTTTTTCCAAGCCAATCTGACGATGGAAGCCACACATCAGCTGCTGCTTCAGCGATTTCGTCATGGTACACTCCTCTCTCATAAAAAGCTCCTGAAGGTAACTGTGCCTAAAACTTTTCAGGACGCTATAAAGTGCGCTATGGAATCAGAGAAGCTTGAGAGACGGCACCATGGAGAGAAAGTGGTGGTGCGAATGTGCAGGACCATGCCCATAACTGTGATGAAGATGACGCAGGAGCAAGTGCATGACCTAGGAAAAACAATAAGGGACTGGCATTTTGTGCCTCTGGCCAGGAATGTCCTTGTGTACAAGAGATTAAGGATGGGGTATGGCACTGGCCGTTGGCCCAAAAAGGACATTACCTGCTTTAAATGCGGTGCCACGGGGCATTATGCCTGAGAGTGCCGTCAGCCACAGCATAAGGAATCAGTGAGGTCTCGCAAGATGTCGATGACCCAATAATTTTTTAACGGGAAAACGACAACCTCTACCGGTTGGTCATGGTGATCTAGGGTCAACTAGTAAATATGCTGGTTGACACTGGATCACAGGTATCATTTATAGATGATGAATTGTGCCAGCAATTGCCACAGACCTGTGTGAAACCAGTGTTATGGGTCGTGTGTGAAACCAGTGCAGAATGGAAAAGGAAAAGGGAAATCATGCCCGTCGCTGTTGACTTGTCAATACAGCCGGGTAAACTGGCACCAGGAGTCGAGGAGGAAGTTGTTTGGACCTTTCAATGTGTTACAGGTAATGTTGGGGGTCATGATTAAAATACGGGGTGGAGATGTAGGGATGTGCTATTCATTCCTCTTCATCGTGTTAAGGGAGTCAGCACCCCTTCAGACTATAAGTATGCTCGGAGACTAGTAAGGGGTAACAGAAATAAACAGGTAGTTGATGGGATGAACAAAGTTCCCAGCACGAATGCAGTTAGCAGGGTCATTAATGGGCCAGTTCCCAGTTGGGCCAATATTTTGAAAAGAAATTTCATTATTACCTTACGGGTAAACACACAAAGATGCTGTTCTATAGAGAGCTATGGATGCCATGAAATCGTGAGAATTTCTCCTGTCTGATCAATAGTAAAAAATTAATGAGCTTTCATATTCCAATACCTTTTAATGACGTTTTTCTTTCATTCATTCATTCTTACCTACAATATTAAGCTCTATGGTTTTTTACGTTCTGTAAGGTACCATGTTTTTGCTTGATAAATTTTTTTCATCTGTATTTTATTTGTTTCTCTCCCAACATCATGTGTTAATTTTTTGTGGATCATTTTAAGCTGATAGAAATCTTTTGGGTGTTCAGAACTTATTGTTGGCTATGGTTTGAATTTAAGCCTGGGAATATTTTCCTTTAGAAAGTTACAGAGATTGAGAGAAATGCTTAAATGAATCTTAGACAATTATAATTTTATCGAATTTGGAGTGGTTTTACCTCTGATTAAGATGTATTTCAATTGTGAAAGTTTATGTCTTTGGTTTTATTTAGAAAATTATGGTTTTGTATATTTATTACTTTTATTTCTTAAGCCGTTTTGTATGAGTATATAAGTTAAATTTATCTTATGTGGCAAGGTATTATATTGTCATCACTAACTGCATGTTGTCCAAAAGTACTTATTCAATTTTACCATTTTTTATTGTGTGCTTGCTTCATGAGACAGGAACACTTTTCACGGGCATTGCTACCTTGTAACAATGATAGGATTGTTTTGTGGCAAGTTTGAGTTAAAATAAAAAGGGCAGTCTGGCCATCGATACTGCCCATGTAAGACCTCGCTCATTTTCCAGAAACATGGATTCTCATCTTGGATTTCTAATCGTTAATTGTGTCTCCAAGCCTGAGCCATGCAGTCTGGTCTTTGTTCTAGCACCGTTAGGACCTCTCACTTAACCAGAATCATGGTAACCTCCATGGACCTAAATGGGACTATGGTATTCGATGCCAGAGTTATTGAACCATGAAACTCTCAAGATTACAGTAGGACTCTGCTCTCAAAAAGGTCTATGCGAAGCTTTCTGTTTTGCGTCAGCCCAGATGAACAACTATGCTATAAGAACGTCATCATTGAAAGTCAAACGATGACTACGAGCCAAAGAAGACCCTGCTGCCTTAAGTAAGACCTGAGACATTGAGAGCTAGTAGAGGTTTTAAATGAATCACCGAGTAGAACTAAAAGTAAGTTTTATGCGTGAAGTAGTATTTGAAGGAATCCGCAGTTTTATAACAAAATACTTTATCGTAATGCCTTACATTGATTGCCTTTCAATATCGAGCATTTATGTACCGTTTTTTTACATTTATTGAAAGGAAAAGAAAAGAAACCAAAATTTCACCAATTTAGGCTTGTTTTTTTTTGTAGCTATGGTACATTAGACGAATCTGAGAATGCGTGATTGTTTGATTCTTTTTTGTCAGTAGTTTTGAACACTGGCTAAAGAAAAATGATTGTATATTTTGATATTTGTATACCATAATTTCACTTTGGACACTCGTATTTGATGTAATTTATTGGTTTTTATTATTCCTACCTTCTGAGTTTTGTTCTCAGGAGTTTATATTTGAACGAGTATAGAATTGGGCTCCTGATTCAGACCAAAACGCAAAGAAATATTGTGAAGATATTCTGAAATCTATACTTGTATTTAATGATTCTCAAAGATATATAACTATTCAGTAGTAATGTAGGGAAGACTCCAGCTAGTGGTAACGTCGGGTCTGTGAGACACAGTATACAAAGAAATTTAAAATATTATTGAATAACTTATGTCATTGCTATCAAATTTTTCACAGCTATTGCACGAAGCCTAATAATGAAATAAACGTTGTTTGTATTGAAAAAAGCTTTCCTATTAAGCAGGAAATACTTCTTAATACAAATATTTGCAAGAAAAACATATCTTCTCAAAACATGTGAGCTGTGAGGCGTTGAAAATATGGTACAAATACTGTTTCTTAAGGCTTCCGTTTTTGAAACACTTTTTATCTGTGTTAACTTGAACAAATACGCAAACAAATTATATTGTGCACATCTAGATCACAGGATCTTTCCAACAATATAAGTTTCATGTGTATTCATTCACATTATCAGAGGTAATGGTGCATATCATAAAATATATTTCGGTATTTTTTTTATATAATAATAATAATAATAATAATAATAATAATAATAATAATAATAATAACAATAATAATAATAATTCGATTTTTTTGTTTCAAGTGTTTATTTCTCATGTTTATTTCACATTTTTTGACTGCAAGGTACCAAATTGTATCATGATGCCATATTGGGTTTGTTACTTATTCACAAATACACTAACTTTGTTTTTAGTCGCTGCCTTGTCGCACATTCGTATTTTTGATGAACTTCTCGAAAAACTCCCAGCTGTTTGTTTTTTTTTCGAAGGTCATCCTCCGTTTCTAAGGATCGTTATTGTTCAAGTTTTTTGTGATAAAATTGTTTAGCTATAGTTTTATGCCACTTTCCAATTCTGCAATCAAGCCTGTTTTTTACTTTTTTTGTTCATTTATCATAACTTACCTTATCTTTTTTTAATTTATCTTGGCTGTTATTTAACACTTTCTAATTTCATGAATGTTGTGTTTACAATTTTGCAAGATTTCATTTCATTTCCATTTCACCTTGACTGTTAAGTGGTAATTTTTTTGTTCATCAAAAAATGACAAAGAGCTAATTTGCGTTTCCTTAATTCCGTCTGTGGATGTTTTTCATCAATTCAAATTCATCTGCAATTTGAAAAATGTCTAGCTGATTTTACCACTCTATGGGATTTGAAGTTTATTTTCTTTTTCATAAGACAGCTTATTGCTTGAGTGTTGTTACAGAAAAGTTTACTTTATTGCTTTCACGAAATCTTTTCCTGGTTCATTTATTATTTTCATGAAAATTTAATACATTCTTTTTCCGGTCTTACTAAATTTTTGTTGACTGGGCTCATTAATTTACCAAAAAATTCTACTCACTAATTTTCTGCTTAATGTTTGTCAAAGCATGTATAAAAAATGGAGATTAAAATAATAAAAGCCTAATGAAAATAAAAAATAAACTAAAATATAAATACTAACTGAATGGGTAGGTAGGACTTTTCGCTTCCATTCACTCACCTGATGTGAGTTTCCTTGTACAATATTCTACTCGTCTTTGTGGCATCAGTGATTTCTTTATATACTATCTCACATAAATTATCAGAGTAAGGTGCAAAAATGTCTGTAAAGTAAGACTTTGTTTCTATTAGGTTGTGACATTTCATGTCAGTGAGGGTCCGCAGAGAACCTTAGGGGTTTGTTTAATTTTACCCATAAAACTGTGAGTAGTTTTTTATATTTTTGTGGGAATTTTTCTCTGTTTATTTCTCTTGACTGATATTTAATTATTTGTCAATATTTATTTTATTATTCATAAATAATATATTTTAGGATGTTTGATTGCATTTTTTCAAAAGGCTATGGTTGTTTTAAGTATTATTGGCGATTGCTGTTTGCAACGATGTTCGTGCAACAAGAATCGCCATTGCTACCGAGGAAACATTGTTTATGGGATCTTTTCCTAGAAGCTGGGCGATCTTGACTGTTATCTATGGATTGTTGTTTTTTATGCATTTTTTTAGTTCGGATATTTTTTTTTTTGGCTGTGAGCAAAAAAAAATGGTGGGAACGCTGGAAAGTTCAAGAAATGTGTTTGTTAGTTTATGCTCGCTGGGCGATTGCAAAATGATTTTGATTATCATAATATACTAAAAGTATTGTACACAATTTCAATTGAAAAGGTAGCAATCCAGGTCTGTTGGAATTTTGATGCTGATAAGCCCGACTAGTCGTTGCGTTCGATCATCGATTGAGTTTTGACACATCAAGGAAGACAACGAGCCATAAAGATGACATTTGAGTTTGGTCTGCGTTGTATGTCTAGGAAAGTTTGCTGATTTATGCAAAAAAAAGTGCAACTTTAATTAACGAAGGAATAGTGCAACTTTAATTAGCGAAGGAAAAGTGCAATATTAATTATCGAAGGAAAAGTGTAACTTTAATTAGCGAAAGTAAAGTGAATACCTAATATCTAACGGGAACAGTTGTTCGCGTATCTCGGAGACTGCGTATAAAATTGCGAGAACTGCGTAATTGAACACTAGACAAACATTTAGTAATAACGCGTTGTTCTTGTTATAATAATGTTATACTATGAATGTAATATAGATAATGAATTATAGTATTTACTTAGCATGCGCGATTATTATTATGTAGAGGTCGTGACGATGCAACTAAACTAGATGTCAGTTATAAGCAGGAGTTCATGATTCAAATTTTATTTTGACTGGGAGTTGCACATTTTGTCCGTATGAGCATGCCTGTTGCTCTCACTGAGCAAACGTTCATTGACCACGGCCACCGAAGTGCATTTAATGCTGCTCTATTGAGCCACAGACACGTCGGAGTGTAGAAAATAGGTTACTACAGGCCTCTTCTTATAAAGAGAGGGCCCTCTACGGAAGTTACTTTCTATATAAAGTTAAAGTCTATGTGCCGTGTAAATTACCATATACCTGATTATGCATATTTCTATTGCTCCTATATGAAAATTTATGTCCTTGCTGAGAAAAAAAGAGAGGTACCTTTTTGTAAAATTAATTAATTAGCTGCTGAAGAGTTTTTCTTTAGTGTTTAAGATTCACACTCTGTGTATCGGTCCCAAACCCTTGATGCCCGCCTCACCCGAAAATAGCTATTGATACATATTAAGAGGGGGGAGGGGTGTCAAAGTCATTTATTGGTATCAGGTTTTTGGGTGCCAGTTCGGTTTCCAAACTGATGCCAATGATGGTTAACATCAATTTGTAATTAAAATTCAAGAATAAATAAATACCCATTGAGTTTTTCTTGTTACATTTCAATCCCTCATCATAGGGTAAACTTCACCAGACCTATCTCTCTCTCTCTCTCGTAAAAACATCCAAACATTCGTAATTCTTCGTACTTTTTCCACTTTTGTTATGGCTGATATCTAATCTCAAGGAAGTGGTTACAATTTCATGGGCTAATAAAAACGGTGAGCTTTTTTGCCACTTTATTTTTATTACTCTGTGTTTTTATTACTTTTACCGGTGCAAACATCGTGAAAGCATCAGTCTGTACTACTGTATTGAAAGCACAACCAGCTGGTCAACAACATCGACTTACAGCCGAGTTCGTGTTTTAAGTGCCACAATGGCTCTGCTGCAGTGAGCAAATAAGTACTCATACAGGTTAATAACTTGAGTTTTCTTTTATCCAGCAGACTACATATTTGTGAAGGTGCGTTTGATTATGCTGAACTCTGCAGCATGTTTCACACATAGAAGCAAGGATTCAACAAATTTTTTTAACGTCCAAGCGGACCATTAAACATTTGCTTACCACATAGATCACCACTCATTGATTCATCAGTCAGCGATTCAGTCATCCTGATTTATTCAAACTCTGTATAACCAGGATTCCACCTTGGTGCGCTGTTGAAATTGAACGTCATACAGAACATTTATTCAGACAAGTGTGTCTGTTGAAGCAGATTTTTTCTTTTTAATTTTTTTTAAATTCTTCTTGTTTTTAAGTTTTTCTCTTAAATTCAACATCCATTTTTTTAATTTTTAATTTTTGCGTTTTAATGTGTGTTCATTTCAAGTAATATACTTTTCACACATTAAGTTTTCATTACGAGTTTTTTATTTGAGAATTTGACTTTATTACAGTTGGGGGCCCAAGGGATGACCATTTCATAGAAGAGATGTGAGTTTGTAAACATTCTTAAATAAGGAAAGGAAGGTATTGCTTCCCTTCCCCTACCCCCAAATCGGAAAGTTAAAAAACTATTTTAGATCAGAAGTTCTAGACAGTAAATAAACCAAAAGATTAACCCTGACTATAATGCTCCTACCCCAACCTGTTTATGTTTTATAGGCTAAAAGCTATTTTAATCTGATTTTCAAATTGGTTTTATTTTATTTTTATACAAATTTTTTAATTACAGTTCATATGGAATAAACTATGATTTACTAAATCTGTATTTTTAATGTATTCCTAATGTGAAAAAAATTTATACACATGAAAACATCCATTTAACCAAATAGCGATTACAAAAGTTTATTAAAGTTATAAAACAGGTAAAAATTCCTATAAGAAAATACAATTATAAATAAAATTTTGCACATCTGCAAATGAAAAAATTAAGAGTCTTCTTTTAATTCCAAACAAAGAGAAAAAAAACAAAGAATTTACAAGGTTCCACTCCCCTCAAGTGACATATCAAAGGATACATCAAAGCCACCCCTAACTTTTTTTTCCATGTGTATAAATGCAATATATAAATGCAAATTCAAAATAAACAATATTTCTATCCAGCAAAATGTCCTCTTATTGTCATTTTTATTTTTATTTTTTTTTAAATTTTTTTTCAGCTTTAATTAACCATTTATTTACTTTTAATTAACTTTTGTAATTGCTATTTGGTTGCTATACAATTGGTTGAATGGATGTTTTTATGTGTAATAATTTTTTTTCCACATTAGGAACATATAAAAAAATATAGATTTAGTAAATCGTAGTTTATTCCATAGGAATATTAATTAATTAATTAGTATAAAAATAAAATAAAAACAAGTTGAAAATCAGATTTAAAGTGATTTTAGCCTGTAAAAAAAACAGGTTAGGGGTGAAGTTTGGGATAGGAGGATTATAGTCAGGATTAATGTTTTTTGTATTACTTACTCTCTAGCCCTTCTGATCTAAAGTAGTTTTTTTACTTCCCAGTTTGGGGGTGGGAGAAAGGGAGCAATACTCTTCCTTCCTTTATTTTAGAATGGTTACAACCTCACACCTCTCCAACGAAATGGTCATCTATCAACTGTAGTTACCTTTACACTGAGTTTTTTTAAAAGTTATTTTTTTTAACAAGGACTCAAGGAAACTACTAATCCACAACAAAAGTTTATTCTTACGAATGCGCATTTCGGCAGCCAAGCTGCCTTCATCAGCGTATCCAAGACTTGATCAGGACAGAGAGTTCTGTTCAGATGAAGTATGAGAATTACATTGACATACATATAGTAAAAAATGAACTATTTACAATCCAATAAAAAATTTTTTACTTACAATAGAAGTCTCTAATTCTTTTAGATGGCACATGGTGTGTATAACCTCGGAAAATAGAGAGAATTGGAGCCAGACACTGTGGAAAAAGACTAACAAGGACTCAAGGAAACTACTAATCCACAACAAAAGTTTATTCATACGAAGGTTTATTTTCCGAGGTTATACACACCATGTGCCATCTAGAACAATTAGAGACGTAACTAATTCATTTTTTACTATATATACGTCTATGTAATTCTCATACTTCATCTGTACAGAACTCTCTGTCCTGATCAAGTCTTGGATACGCTGCCGAAGTGCGCATTCGTATGAATAAACTTTTGTTGTGGATTAGTAGTTTTCTTGAGTCCTTGTTAGTCTTTTTCCTCAGTTTCTGGCTCCAATTCTCTCTAT
>JAHWFO010061390.1:99779-136158 GCA_023313115.1 Rhysida immarginata | reverse complement strand
TTTAATAATGTTATTACTAATAATTTACAAAATAAACTGGTTATTTTATGATATGTTAATTACAATGATAGTTTTCTACAAATTTATGATAAACGTTGTTAAAAAAATTAATAAATAAATATTTTACACAAGTAATACTTAATCACTAGTTCAAATGCAAGGGTTTAATTTATTACAACAGGCTGTTCAAGTTTAAGGTGTAAATTTTACTTACCAACATTTAAAATAAATAATTTTGCTGAATTGTTCAATTTTTTCGCCCCCCCCCCACATATTTTCCCCTTTATTGACTTTTATTCGCTTTGAATTAAATTACTTATGTTTAAATGTTTTTTAGGGTGAATTTTGAAAAAAAATTGCGATTTAATTTTTATTACTGATCGCATATTTTGAGTGAACACTAGCAAATATTCAACATACTCACTCAGGTTCTGTGTAGCCATAAAGGTAACTTATGGATAAATCACCATCCTGAGCAAAACGTTTTTCATTCATCGTCTAGTAAATGTTTACAGTGGGTTTGTATTGTGTAGTAATGCATTCAGTTTTTCACACATGAAATTTATGGAATGGGAATGGTAAGCTTTGGTTTCTCACACTTCTCCTTATGCCTGATGAGATCTTCGATGACGTCAGTTGTAAAATTTCCATTGCACTACGAATTAACGTAAACCTTTTGCATTTCTTCTCTCTCATACCGGTATAGAGAAACAGGCAGTAATTTTTTGTTTTTTTGTCCCGGCCTCAACAATTTTTTTATGTGTACCTCAGAGCCATAATTATTGACGATTTCATCTGTCAATAGTCCAAGGTTATGACCTCTGGGGAGCAAACCCTGATCTCTCGGCTCCAAGAAAATGAGCGAGTCCGTATTGATGTACTTAAGCTGACATCCGAGTGGTTTCATTGCCTCGTATAAGGAGAGTTGCCAATATTTTGTTACAAATGAGACGAACACAGGGTTACCCTCCTTGAGAATCTTCGGATGAGTGGCCTTGCACGACTTCAGGAGGAGCTCTCCAGACACGATGTCAATGTTTGTCACCTTGATCGACTTTGTGTTGAAGAGCCGATAGTATTGATTGCAGTTATCAACGCAAATGGTGGGTGTTTCATTATCAACCCGCATCCTAAGATAACTGCACAGATTATTAAGAGATAATTTAAATATGAATCATGAATAGGAATTTTTTCGATGTGAGAAGGATCGATCTCGATATGCTCTCATTCTCACACAGCCTGTATAAATGCTACCCGCTTGCTCTCTGTTTGGCGTAAACAGGGCATCCTGAGGCCTGAATCTTACCCCCGATGCACGTCTTCACGTAGTTTGCAAAAAGTGAGTTTGCCCTGTCTTGGGGTCATACGTGAATCTGCGGGCATAGTGCCAGATATCGTAAAACTCTTTGATTTATTATCCCTCTTCGAGAGCTACTTAAAATTCTGGCATGCACCAAATGGCCGTCAAGAAGCGCTCGTCAATGGTAAGGTGGCAAATAGCGCTCAACTGTTCGATGACTCACGTCTGACAAAGCGGGATAAACAACTAGCCATCAAAACGGTATGGTAGCACCAGTACGAAAAGATCTTCATGTGGTACTACTTTTGTCCTAAGGAGCCCAAGTACACACATGAGGAGAGGTGGAAATCACCGGTGATGATTTCGGTGTGATACTGCGGAAGGGAGCAGTACTTTTTCACCAACAGATAAAGAGAGGTTAAATCCAGATAGGACGACCTCTCTGTATCCATTGCCTTGCAAGATGTGCAATGTGGCAAGATGTAGGAGTTTTGCTTTGATCTGTAAATCTTTACAAAATCGAGCTAAGACTTCATCGCGTTTCTCGCTGGTGCCGAATTCACATTCCCAGATAAAGTTGAGGGAATGGTTTGGAAACTCAATTTTCAAATAATCCAGATCATCTAATGTGTGCAGATAATTTTCAGCGTTCGTTAGACGATTGTCCATGCACAAAACTTTTGTATGAGTTCAATTGTGGCAACAATGGTAATAACATACAAAATCTTTCGACTGAGTGTCCAACCGTGCATAAAATACGAACTGAATTGTTTTTCAACCTGTTCAGAGCCGAGTAAATTCTGGTGATCAGGGTTTTTGTCTGCTCCCAGGCGAGCCATCGGAGTGCTTTGCGACTCTATTGGTTGTGGTATACATAGCCCCCCAGTGGACTGATGCCCATCGTATATGGCATGAGGTAATTTTCGTGTGGAACTCTGTTCGAGAATCCAGCAATGATGACGCACGACTCTCGCAATTCCACTATCATCTCCTACTTAGAATAGGCACATAACTTTTCATTGGCTACCGTCGCTCGAACTCCTTGAAAACACTTTCCTTCATTTCAGAAGGGGCAAATATGTGTTTGTTGGGGAGACCCTCTTTGTAATAGTGTGTTTGGATTAACAGTACAAACAGAAAGAAATCTCCCCGCTATGTGCAATGCTCTCAAAGGCAACGCGATGAAGGGGAGGGGTCGTCCACGAGCATTTTCATGCCATGATAGATGATATCAGGGATGATGTTATGTTTTCATTTAATTTAATTTTTTAATTTAATTTAATTATTTCAAGTTTCCAACGGGCTTTACCTATAAAGTACATTATAAACAATTAGAGGGGAAAAGGTAGAATACAATAATTACAGGAAAAAGAAGCAATCAGCAAATTCTACATACAGTTAAATATTTCAAGTTTTAAGTAAAACACTCTTGAAATAAAAATTAAAGTTGAAAAGATCCTGATTCTTAGTAATAGTATTTATTACCAGTAACTTAGATACGAATAATTGCACACACTGTTTCATAGTTTGTGGCGCTGAAGAGAATGTGAAAAGTAACTTTACTACATGTGAAATTAGGAATTTTGAAATTAACTCTGCTCAGAAGTTTGGGGGAATCAATATACCCATTTATCAATTTATAGACAAAGAAAGCATCTTGAATCCTTCGTCTACTCTTAACAGTAATAGGTCCTGTTCACAGGAAGTAATTATGGATTTAGGCTCAAATCGAGAGGATAAATAATGAATGAATTGTTTTTAAACAGATTGAATTTCATCAATAAGACCTAACTTTGATGAATTACAAATGACAGAGGCGTATTCTAATATAGGTACAATATAGAAGAACTAAAACTGGGGGTTTATAAATAAATTAAAAGGAAGGAATTAGTAGTCCTATGGCTTTATTCGCTATTTTAATGATATAATGAACATGGGGCTATGGACTTAAAGAGTGTGTATGAAGAACTCTGAGGTCCAGAATACTAGAGTACCAAATTAATGGAGTATCAAAAATCTAATCTATGAAGCTAGTTATTGAGTGTGATCTATAATAGGTTATATACATACACTTAAGAGGATACAGGGGCATACGATTTTGTATACAACAGTTTTGGCCTGTATACAGGTGAGGACACCTTTAAGAGGAATTTGGCAAACTAAAATCCATCAAAAGTTTTCTGATTATGAGCTATAACAATACTGTTTTTTAAATCGAGCTGAGGGTTTTTTGTGTGACGTTGTTTTCTGAGGCGAATGAACAAAAAGTTTAAAAACTCAATAATGCAGCCGGTGCCTTCGAAAACACGTACTACATATTTCCCTGATTTAACGGAGTAGCTCATTGCCATCTAGATCGCAGTTGGATCACTGGTCACCCCATTTTATCTGCGTCTCGAAGTCATCCACGTAGATTATTAAGAGAATGGTGCACCCAGCATTGGTGTAGTAGAAAACACAATCATATGCTCTGGATGGAGTTAATTTTAATTGGGTAAGAAGCTGATCAATTTTACGTACCAACATTTTCCACTTTGTTTAAAGCCGTAAAGTGGTTTATGCAATTTGCAGACGTGTTTAACTGGTGTTAATAATCCCTTGGGTGGCGATTAATATATGGTGTGGTCTATCGGTTTGTGAAGATATGCACATTTGACGTCATACAGGCAGAGTGACATCCCTGCATTTGCAACTATGGCAAACAGTAAGCGGGAGGATTCCATTCTCATGACAGATGAAAAAGTTAACTCATACTGGCTCTCGCAGACTTCTGATGAGCTGATAGCCACCAATCTTGCTCTGAATCTGGACACTGAACCATCAGGTTTGTATTTATTGCAGTACACCTATTTGCTCTTTAAAATTTTGATATTTCGTAGTAAAAGCTCTAAATCCCAGACATGATAAAGCATGGGTGAATTCAATTCATCTTTCATGGCCTCATCCCATTGATGATATTGGGGAAAAGCGAGTGCTTGTTCAACAGACTGGGGTGTGATTGGCAGAGTGATTAGCAAGTCGGAATCAGTACAATCAGGGTGACATAAGGCGGCACATTGTTTTTCTGCCTTCTCTTTTAATCTTTATGAACGTCATAATACCGGTTGTGGGACTTCAACGGGTGATTGGTTCACTGGTGATTTAGACGAATAGATGGAGCATCTTCCATAAATAAGGAACCCAGGAGATGAAGCGGAGTATCCCATAAACACACCACTTTTGGCACGAGCGTCAAATTTTGATCGGTGCTACTTAGATATATCATAGTATACCAGACAGCCGAAAGAAGCTCGATATTTGATGGTCGGTTTCTTTTTGAACCATATCTCTTCAGGCGACTTATTTTTGATCTCGTCTAGGCAAAGAATTCCAATTAAATGCTGGTGTAGTCGCAGCATGGCCCCAGAATCGGTGCGGAACTTTTGACGATGCAAGAAGAACTCGAATTCAATCGCAAATGGAGTGTACGGTTCTCTCAGCAACACCATTTGACTTAGGATTCTCAGGAATGGTGAATTGTTGAGATATGCCTTGCTTCGCACAGAACTCACCTAGCTCCGCATTGGTGAATTCAGTTCTATTATCGGAACGTATATACACCAGATTTTGTCCTGTAGAGCGTTGTAGCTTTAGTATTAAATCTATTGACGCTTTTGGCACTTCACTTTTTGTCGGAGTTCTATTCGAAAACGTTAAGGGTTATGTTTTATTCACGAATATTTGTTTATTCTTTATTTTGGGCTATGTATTTGTTGGTAGTCCAAATTTTGGACTATATTTGGACATTCATACTTCTTCAAAATTACACCTTAATTTTCGAGTTTCAAAATTGATGTAATCAAAATTTATGTCTTCAAAATTTATCTCCAAGTTCGTGTTCATCAACTTTTTCATCACATTTTATTGTGAAAACATTTTTCAAGCACCTACTTACCTCAGTCCTGTTTTTCATGCTCCATGATTATTTTTACATTTTGTATTTAATTAATTGGCCTCAGCATATATAAGAATTCTTTATTTTGTTTCATTAAGGTTTGTTATATTGTACATATTTTTGGTATACTGACAAGAGAGCAGGACAGTTTGATTTGTATGATATTGCTGATTACAAAGTTTCATGTAATAAACTTGTCCAGCTTTTCAAAAAAACAAAAGTGGAACGAGATTACCTTAAGGAGCTGCTCTATGTGGAACAAGGGAAGAAGGAAACTGTAGCAAATTTCGCCAATCGACTGGAGCTAGCTGTTAACTGCCTAGTAAATTTTGATCCATCTTATAAAAGAAAAAAAGAACGATGTACTTTTTAGGAGGTTCGAAAATAGTCCCCTAGCCACACATAGAAAAGTGTTAATAATGGCTGCCCTTAAAACATATGCAGATGCACCTAAATTTGCATCATAGTCAGAATATTTGGAAAATAAATCTCCAGTGGAGTCTTATTCAGTACAACAGGTGAAAAATATTGTCGAGAAAACCGAGGAGTTAAAAGTTAGATCTCAAGCTTAGCCCAATGATAAGGACAGAGGGAGAGGTTCACCTAGTCTACGTAGACAAATTGATAAGCTGAGGAGGTTGATGAACAGGATGAAGGTTATGATGAGTAAATTTATGAATATAGAAGATGGAGATGAGCCACCACGGAAGAAAATGCTCTGTTTTCATTGTAATGGGGGAAATATAAATGGAGAGAAAGGTGTAAAATTGGGAATTCTTGTACAAGGGAGATATTTAAAGGATAGATCCTTCCCAGTGTATCCTGTTTCCTGGAAGGCTTTATGATAGCCTATTGGGAACTGATATACTTAAAAGTATGAATTTCCGTTGTTCTGCACTTAGTAAAGTTGTTAATGTCCCATATGGCAAAACTGATGGTGTGAAGGGTGAACATTCAGGTACACATGTTTCAAGTTCATGTACTGTACCGGCAAAACTTTTCGGCCCTTTCAAGCTTGTTAGGTGGTCCAAAACCGGACAAATAATTCTACATGGCATTTAAGGATGTGAAAATGGCACTGCAATGTATAATAGTGCACAGAAAAAAATCACCTAATAAGTACTATATCAAGAAGTCGCCAAGACTTAACCAAACGTGTTTTAAGTTAAAGATGAATAGATGTAGCAGTTTGAAGGATCTTTGCTGTTTATTGGGAAGGAGCTTGGGAAATCAAATGATTGTGGTCCCAAATAAAAGTGCTGTATGCCCTGTTAAATGTACAATTTCTCACTAAATAGTGATGAAGTTAATTATATACATTTTTGTCTTATAAGTACTTAGTATGTAAGAACTTGAAGATGTATAAAAGTTTAATTTTGTATTATAAAAAGATAGTTGTTTCAAGATTATTTGTCACTTAGATTGTTTTCTCTTTTGGGGGAATTTTATAAATTTTTTTTTTATTTTATTAGGTTTGAGGAGGAAGGTAGGTTACAGCCTATAGGGCTGCAACAATTAGTTTTATCTGTGTGTGTTTTTTATATTTTCTGATTTATACCGCTCCAAGATTGGTATATTTCTTTAGTTTATGCTGTTTTGTTAGCAACTCTTATTAATAGTATTGTTATAGCACGTATACTCTTAATTGTTGAGCTTGGCTTTGGGGATTATTGAGATAGATTTTTGGAGGATTATTCTGGTACTTTCTCTGGAGGAGGAAGGTGGTTCAGACAATAAGTCTGAGAAACAGTTGGAATAGACCTGTTGAAGATTCTCTGTAAAAAGTTGATGATATTCTTGAGTATTTCTCTTAGAATTTGTCAAGCGAGAACAGGGTTTCATTTCCTGAAAGAAATTGCTTTGACAAAAGTTTTTGAGGCAAATAGGGCCTGAAGTAGTCCTTAGCTCTGAAACTTTGGAACGTTGTGACATTCGGGCAGCATATATAAGTCTGGGGGATGTATTACATATTGAGTAAAGTTTCGAACAAGAATTATATTCATACATTTAATTATTGCACATTGGCATGAATTAGACATTGCATAATTGTACCTGAGTCTCTTTTTAAAATTTATCTTTTTGAAAAGCAGCTCCTAAAATAGAAGACATGATGGACCTGAGCTATACATTTGGATGCCCTTCGTTCGACCATTGAACTATCAGGATAAGAATAAAGAGGAGACGTTAATGGACCTGGTAATAATTTTGTGTTTGTTTGTTGTAGCACGGGAAGCCAAACACTGATATGTCGACCAACGTGGAGAACGCCATAATCTACATTCCTCTTTAAAAGCCAAGCACTAATCAAATCTTGTTATTGTTGTAATTTCTATGCACTTAATTAAAGAAAAAACTGTGAACATACAAATAAAGATGGGAATTAACTGATAGTCTGTTTTGGACCTAGGATCACATCCTGGTTGCCCTTGTTTGGTTTAAGCATATTAAATATCCTTATAAAGACGACGTCACACAAGCAAATAATGGAGCATCAACTCAATAACAAATGTTGGCTTTTATACGACAGAATTTTGTTATGCGAGAGACTAATACACCAAATAATAATCTCGTGGCCCCTCAGAATTCCATTAATAGTATTATGTTATTCTCAAAGTACGTTGGTTCATCCAGGGGGTGGCCGATATGCATTTCCTATTTCAGCAAATAAATTGGTGGTCAAAAATAAAAATAAAACATCAATAACCTTGTGATATACTGCTTGTCTTGCCAAAACTGCAAAGCAATAAATTACAAAAATCTGCCCAGTTCTCTTAAAAGAAGAATAGTTGGCTCCAAAGAATTTTGGACCTTGTATGCCTGTGAGTCATTACCAAAGACGACTAGGGGTAATTGCTTCTTTCTTTAAAAATAAAGAAAAATAATTTTCCAGAAATTAAATTTTAATTTTAATTTTAATTTTAAACTTATAATTTGTGGAAAAGTGTTTTCTTTATTTTTATTGTTCTTACATCCACAGTTTCGTGACCCGATTTTACTTTATGCTTCTTGCTTGTTTTGGTCGACGATTTCACTGGCTGGATCGAGACTGAGCCAGTGAAAAATCTAAACCAGGCCTCGGTTATAAATCAAATAGAAAAAGCTTCGCAAAACTGGGTCACTCCAGAAGATTATTTCAGGATAACACGTCGTATTTTGGTGGAAAAGCTATCCAAGAATATTACAGCAAACAACACATTCAGTTTTGTAATGTGTCTCTTACATGCCATGTTCCAATCCCATGGAGCGCTATGTCCAAATGATATACGAAAAAATTAGATTGTGTCAGCTCAACGCCCCAGACACTTCCTGGGATGAGCACGTAGAAGGCTGCGTTCATACCTGCGTATGTTCCCACATGACAAATTGAAAATTCTCCTTGCACAACTCATGCGGAATGTCTACCCTTAGAAACACAACCAAACCAATTCGACACTCGAACAGCATATGGAAATTATAAGGGACGCATATGTGAACTGTTATGGAAAGCGTAGCAAAGCACATAAATCCAAAGGGTGCAAAATCTATAAAGATAAGGAAAAGATGCTGATCAAAGATACTATGCTACCAAAACCCAAATTTTGGCAGCTGTTTGGAACCCTAATACCAAAGACCCTTCATATTGAAGGGATATTTCGAATCAAACAAGACCAGGGAACAGTAAGTACCTTAAGAAATTGCGTGTTGTCACCAGAGACAAATGAAAGAAAGAGACTGGCAGTGCCCTTTTCATTTCGCTGGACGCTACCGGTGCCTTCAGAAGTGTAGCATTCGCCATGTTACGAATGGCAAAAACCAAAGGCAACATATATTCTCAACTAGCAAAGGTATCCGGCATTGCCCGGGATAATTACACTTGGATGTAAACAGAACAATCTCAAAAAATTATATTAATTTTTGCAATATCTTAAAAATAAACACATGAAAATGCTTAGAATTAATACAGTAAAGATTCTTAATGAAAATTCGAAAAAAATCTTTTTAAAGGCTCACAATGGCTGGACCTCTCCAAGAATGCCACTGCTAGTCTAAATAATTTCTTACTCACGTAATCTTACCTCAGATGTATACCTAATCTTGTTGCAATTTCCACTCTTCTCTCCATGTGTTGTTGGTCATGAGATATTTCTCATTAATATGCCTTGCCATAACCATGAATATCGATTTTTTTATTGATAATTATTATTTTTCCGAAATCTGATGTAGGCAGTGACTTTCCTCATGCTTTGAAGGTCAAATATGCAAAATTTCATCAAGATCGAAATAAAACTGTAGATTTGTATAAAAAACGTACAGACAAGCAGACCCACCCACCCACAAACATCCTTCTTTATATATATAGATGTAAAGATATAATTTCAGCTGTTTTTGTAGATGATTTCTGAAAGTAATGGTAAACATAACCTGTTTTCTGATTTTTTATAAAAAACTTTATTGCATTAAATGACGATAGCGTATACATTTAATGACTCCAAATAGCTGATTCAATGCCTAATGAATTTTAAAAAGGTAAATACTTTAAAGTTTTAAATTTAAAGAAAAGGAAGAAATAATTCTCAGTTCAATAAAATAATCAATTTTTTATTCCACATATATAATAAGCAATTATTTGCGATTGTTTCACTTGGGCCTCTGATGCCCGAGGACGCGGGTTCGATTCTGGGCGAGGACTATGAGGGTTTTTTTCAGGGAGAAAATCCTGAGATCACGCTTTTCCTTCGGAAGGGGAATAAAGATGTTGTTTCTGTTAAAGAATCCTTCGAGGCAAAATTTGCCGCCCCTATAACCCTATAACCTTGTCCTGAAATGACCATAGAAGTTGAAAAGGGCGTTAATACTAACCAAACCTATTGATTCACATGCATTGCCTCGGTCAATCAGCAGTTTCTTGCCAATCCCATTATGGTGGCGCGAAGGCACCACTAGAGGGGAGGCCACTGCCAGTCTCTTTCTTTCATTTGTCTCTGGTTTAGAGCAACTTCGTTAAACAATTCTTTGAAAAACCAATTACGAGCAGGAAGATGTAATGTGACTTACTTCTTGCAATTTTTGTTGCAACACTGAAAAAGGAAGGTTCCTTCCCATCCTTTTTGTTGACAGGGGGAATATGTAGCAGTTCTGCCACATGTACTCAGAATGGGGACAACCTTTAGCCCCTTACCCCTCTCCCACTGTGGTTTGCCTCTTGGCTCCTTTGTGAACACCTTCTCTGCGGTTCCATTTAGGGAAATGAAATAAGACCCGATCCTTCACCACGGTTACTAACCTGGCGAATTATAGTTATCGCTAGGGCGGAAAGGAAGTAATCTCAGTTACTCTGAATCCCTCCATGACCACATTTTCTTCTCCCAGAATTTCCTCGTTGGTTATTACAACTAATATCTGAACAGATATGAAGGTTATAGTAGCCCCCTCCTAGTATTAAAGGGTCCACAAGGTGCGTTCCAAATGCGTTAGTCAAAATTGCATTCCTTAAGACAAAATTTTTCATTAGTGGAATCTTGGGTCTCGTGAATAATCTGGCCAGATTCAACATTATATTGAAAGTAAACGTTATTAACATGACTTTTGTGATAGTGAGAATGTGGCATTTTTTTCCTGTTATTGAATAATTAAAAACACTCTAACTGTATCGTATGAAGCTGGGGGGATTTCTTTATTCATGATATGATGGTTTTGGAGGTGAGATCCTCACTTAGCTAATAGCGATTTTTTTTTATTCAGCCTAGTCATTGTCTGGGAATCTAATTTACTTCTCCCGTAATATTGTTATCCTCGGAATCTAATTTAGATAATGTTATTCTGAGGTTCTTTTAAACTGAGGTATTTTTAAACTGTGTATATATTGAAAAAAACAAATGGCATAGCAAATAGCAAAGCAATAAAAATTCTTATATTTAAGTCTCTGAAAAATTCGCTCATTGATGCTGTTATGCATCTGCTTGGAATAAAGGCGTTAAACATGCCAACAGATTTTTATGTACTGCTTTCTTTTACCACAGTTGATATTTAAAAGCCAGGGAAATGTCCCAGGGTAAGAAAATGAAGATGGAGGCCAGCTACACTGTCTTGCCAGGATCAGACACGTACTTCGACAAACTTTCAAGGTGGAGAAATTGTCGCCAGGCAAGAAAAGTTGAGTGAATATTTCATTTATTCAACTTATCATTGTGATCTGTTTTCAGTCATCCGAATGTACTTCAATGACTGAAAGCAAAAGATACCACAGTTGAATGCCATCGAAGCTTTCTTGATAAATCGGATTATCTCATTGGCACTATTGAGTGCAGCTTGAAGAATCGGAATTCAGGGAAAGATCAGCCTCCTGTTCTAAGATTGATGTCATGTTCTAGCCTGTTCCTCATAAAAATAAAATTGGAAAAAACATGAACTTTAATTTACAGCAAAATATAAAACATAACTTGAAATTCACTTCGCAATAGATCATTGAATTTGAGTATTTTTCAAGAGAAAGCAGTACTAAAATCAGATGAAATATGCATTTCAGGAATTACTTAGAAGCCGAAAAATGATATTCCGCAATTTATAGTTCCACTAATTAAAATATCAGCTACTGATGCATCCGGCTATCAGTCACCTCAAAAATTCCATTCTTTTAGAAGATTAGCCTATAGACAGCATCATTCAACTTGCTTCATCAGTCATTCCTGTAGGGATCCTTAGGTTTATTTCGCGCTTTTGCGAGGCAGAATCATCCACGAGTTGTATTAAATATCTCGTTGAAATTTCTCTAATCTTAACACCAGAACCTTCTTGTCATGTTAGTGCTTGAGCATTAATTAATTTTTGTTGCTTTTCTTTTTCAATAGTTATCAACGACGGTTGGCTTATCCTTTATGTTTCCTGCTTTCCAAGTTTATAGTGCCTATTGAAAGTAACCAGTTGTGTCAAGTATATCATTGCTAATAGAAGTTTCCAATTAGATTGTTAATACCCAACCTAGTGTCTAATGGTCATCCACTGCTTAAGGTTTTCAATTTAATTGAGTATCTTTTACTTATTTTCCTATTTTGAAAGGGTGACATCAACCAGGCTTTACACCTTAGTTTATGCTAACTTGGAATTTTATTTCATATTTTCAGTGTCTGTGCAGTCCACTCACTAAATCGCCGGTGGCGACAGTTCAACTAATCTGAAGAATACATGGCGACCATAGAAGGCTAATTTTATTTATATGGAAAATTTTTATTTTCAGCTTCAAAAATGAGATTATCATGTGCTTAAAAGGATATGTTTTTTATTAGGAACATAATTTTTTGGCTAAAAACATCAGATCCCGGTTTTAAGAAAATCGCTATACAAAACCATTGGCGATAAAAATTTCAAATTCTCAGCGGCCACTGTATTGTTCCTGTTTTTATTGAAATATTCATGTTTTTAATTTTACAATTATAATTTTACAATTGTATATTTAAATATAAAATCAAAAACATACACCAAAATAAATCAGTCGTCTCTCTCCCTCATATCACTTTTTCACACTTATTAGCTCTGTATAAATTATCACGTCCCAAATACCAAAGAATGAAAAAGGGGATGACAGAGTAGAGAAAATTATATGGAGGAAATTCCCAACAGTAACAAGAAAACGTGTTTAAACAAAGAGCTCCAAATTTAAAAAAAGAAAGCTGTATTAAACGTGATTCCCTGGACTTCTGGAAAAAAGTTACAAGAATCCAGTAAAATAATTACTTATTAATATAAGAAAGCTTATAGCGCTGTAAAAAATATAGCTCTAAGATGTAGAGAAATATAAGAAAACATAAAACTCCAATTACAAGAACGGAAAATAAATTTTTTACGAGAAATACTTGAGAGAAAAGAGAGATGGGCAAAGAAAGAGTCAACAGAGTTTTTCTGAGGCCAATGAGAGACAGGTTCAAAGGAATTCACTCTAAAGCCACATTGTCTCCATGTTGAATTTTAATGTCTAAACAATGAAGGTTGGGTTGTTGCTCGGACCCCCATGATCAGGTCACTTTTGTGGGATCTGGCCTGTCGCTCGTTGGCTTCGAGCCTGTTGTGTTAAAACAGACTGGCTGCAAAACGAAGAACAGGATTGTTTGCTTTTAGACATTATAAAGAATTTACCCAACTAATTTTTCGTTAAGAGCAGAATTCAAATACATTTAACCACTTTTCTGTGAGAAAAGCTCTTTTGTGTCTATCTATCTATCTTTATATATATATAAAGAAGGATGTCTGTTTGTGAAATTGTTTGTGGGATTGCGGGTTTGTTTGTTGTTTATACATATCTACAGTTTTATTCCGATGTTGATGAAATTTTGCATAATTGACCTTTAAAGCATGAGTAAGGGGCCACTATCTACTCAGATTTCGAAAAATTAATATATATTAATAAAAATCCATTTTCATGTTTATGGCAAGGCATATTAAGAAGAAATATTCCATGACCAACAATGCAAGGCAAATTTTGCGTATCAATGTTTATCAACAATGGTATGAACACGAAATTCACGAACACGCTGCGCTGACAAACAATATATGTATCATGACCAACATTTCAGGGAAAAGTTTGTGCAGCAATAAGTGTTTAAAGGGAGAGGGGGTGCAACACCCGGAATAAAGAAAAGAAACGTGGTTCGGAATAATTTGGTTATGTAGTATTTATTGGATGCAATCATAAGCTTTATTAAGAATTTAATTATACATATTGGCGAAAAATAGTTTCATTGTAGACATCACAATAGTTATAGTCCACAGCAAAAGATTGTAAGAATAGCAGTGCCTGCAGTGCGCAATAATGAAATAAACGTTGAAGAACCAAGAATAATGGATTGAAAAAAACAATTAGTAAGATAAAAAAAAGTTACAGGTGTGCAAACGTAAAAGATATATACAACTGCACAAAAGCAAAATTAAAAAAGAAGAATTTTGAAGCTACAAAAGTCTGAAGATGAAGAAGAAAAATGAGTAAAAATAAATAATCCCTGATGACGAGAAATGGCGTCCATTGCCGTGATTAAACTATACATGAAAAATTAAACGATGAACGAATTGCGTCGACAAGTTGAAAAAACGTTCTATCATTCTCAGTCAATAGAAACGTAGTTAAAAATGTCTGAATGATGTTCTATGGAGGGCTGAATCTCTACGAATATCTATTTTACTTGGCTAAAGAATGAAGTAGGCATTATGGGTTTACTATCGAAGATTGTGTGGCTGATGCGATTGAAGTAAAAAATCGGTTACCATAACTGCACAAGAGACAGAGGGGATGGTTTGGAAGATAGATGTGTAGATGCGAAAAGTTGAAGTAGTCTGCCTAAAAATGACAAATATAAAAATTGATAAATTGCCAAAAATAAGGAGACATAACTCTCCGTGATCGAGGAAATTACTCGCGCGTGAAAGTATATATCAGACCGTAATTGTGACATAAATATCAGAATTGTTTACAAAAAGACAAGAAAAATTTCAAATGCAACAATTACATTCTGTAAATATTGATACTACGAAATATAAAAATAATTTATAAGAAAAAAAGTATATCTGCTAAATTTTTTGCAAACCCCAAATAATGAAAAAAAATTAAGGAGTAACGGATTGCATTAATTAATGAAATCATCTAATTTCTAGAACAATAGGTATCAACACTGGTTTCAACACACAATGCATCATCACTATGCAAGAATAATATATATAAATATATCTCATGACCAACAATGCTAGGCAAAAAATGTGCAATTTATATAAGTTTAAATTTGTAACAATTCATAGAATTCCTGTTATTCAGGATTTTCTTTTGAAAGATAGTTCTAAGTATTTAAGAATTTCTTGAAAATCTTTATGAATGATAAGTAACAGGAGATAACCTGGAGTTAGCAGAGTATTGAGAAAGAGCGGAAAGACGACAGAAGAAACACTCCTTTAGCGCGGTACAGTGTTGAGCAAATGCTAAGCAAGTAAAAAGAAGAATAGGCGATCACTAGACTACATAAAGTGATGAATGGCCGAGTCTTTCTTCAAGACATGGTGAGAAGAATCTAGTTGCAACAACATCAAGTTTACATCTAAAAAGATTACCTGGCTAAGATATTTTTTTGACTAACTGTGGCGTCCTTGGAGAGGTCCATCAATTGTCAGCCTTTAATAAATATTTTTTTGAATTTTACTAGCAATTTATACTCTATTCATTGTAAGCGTTATCATGTGTGTCTCTTTTAGATATTGCAAATTTAACCCGAAAAATTCCGAGACACAGAAGGTTTGTCACCAAGCTTATTTGGTTGCACAACCGATCCAAGCATTCCATAAAAAAACATTTCGACCATATTCTGGGGGAATGTGTATATTTTAGAAATTGTGATACTCATAATGCGATGACTGATAATTATTAATAATGAGCATTGACAGAACATTAAAAAGGCATCATCTATTGAGAAGGCAAACGAGTCACGCTTGTCTCCCTTGAGCTCCCTATCAAACGTCCAGACGACTGGCAAAATTTGTGTGTCTGTAATGGAAAGAAAAAGAACGAGTATTTGTCAGAGTAACTGTGCAACTAAAACAGGAAAAGCTATACCTTCGTTTGATACATCTGAACAACGGGAGTTTCGAAAAGAGCAACGTGGTATACGAGCTTCTACATCAAGGGCAAGAAAACCTTCAGTCTAAAGTTAATGTTGGACTCATACGTGTTTGACTCATCAGTGCTCCGCAGTGTTGAGTCAAAAGAAGAAGTGTTTAGATAACGCCTCTGTATATCACCTAGAATTCCTCTTTTTCGTTTTTCGTAGAATAGATAGTTCCCTTACTCTCTTTTTTAACTAATTTAAATAATTGGAATCTGTAATTTAATTTTTTGAGATTGTTCTAATTACTTTCAAGTGTAATTATCTCGAGCAATACCGGGTACCTCTGCTAGTCTATCTTAAATTTTGAATCCAAGCTTGGCATACTGAAAAGACTAGGGTAGGTTACATATAATTCCACATTTTAGTAAATGATAGAATAAGGCTGTGACCTTAACTTCATATAATTGTATGTTTATTTCTTGTACAAATTGACCGCAATGGCAGTAGAATTTTTTTGAATAATTTTAGTAGCAAGGGAGAAAGGAAGAGATAGTCGTAACATGTTGTGCGAAAAAGTTCGAATTGATTGAATCTTTCTTCCTATATTTCTGTCGCTATATACTACAAAGGCAGCCTGCGGAGATCCAGGGTAAGTTTCCTGAGATCTATTATGAATTGATATGAACTCGACCATTTTTTCTAACCATGAAGTGTGTCTTAAAAGAAGTAAATCTTTTCTTATGTAACATCTTGCCCATTTTCAAAGAATTTGTCTCAGAGTTGAATAAGCGGTAAGTATAAACTTTTTGCCTTACATTTTGTATCTAATTATCATCATGTATACGAAGGCAAGTCAATAGATGATTCTGCAAAAAACAGTAGTAAATACTGTGGACTTTTAGAACTGATCGCAAAATCTCCAAGTTTTATTTGGCGTATACTTGACATATTTAAAATAAAATTGTACGCAAATACTCTTCTAGTGTAAATAAGTTTTTGTTAATATTATATAAATAATGTAAGTTACAATATTGAAACGAAAGAAACTGGCGACTCCGCATTAAAATGTTACTGGTATTATTAGTTTATTAATTATCGATAGAAAGGCGAAGATCAAAAGATATATATGTGAAACGTGGAAGCGTGTAAAGATAATTAATAAAGCAGATCAGGTGTTTATATTATAAATTTTTGGTGCATAAATTGCATTAGTTTGTTTCATTTTTAACCATAATTTTCTATATTAATATAAGTATATCTATATAGCGTTTAGAAAAGCATTATTGAAAAAAAATTTATTTTTTGCAAGAATTCATTTTCCTAATTTTCAAACTTCATGTTTGTAGCTAAGTGTTGTTGTATATATCGGCAACACATCTAGGCATTAACATAAAAGTAAGGATGATGATGCAAAAGATACCACATAGTCTAATCTCACAAGAAGAGGATTTATTTAATTTTTCACTTATTCAAGAATCATCCTCAGGGTCTTTGAATATATTCGTTGAATAGAGACGTCGACATATATCCGATTTATAAAATATGTTAATAAACATCCGTTAATTTGACTTGAAAAAATATAATAAATTCATTCAATTAATTTTTGTGCCGCAGCGACTTGTTAGTTTTATATATGAGTCCCTAGTAACCGTTTATAAAATTTAAATGTTTTACTTTTATATTACCAGAAATTTAATCGATACGCAGGTAGAGGCATACCCGAATGCAGATTCTTCCAATACTACTTTGTTTTCGGTTCTTTTTAATGCTTCCAATACTAATTTCGGTTATATGAGTTGGGAGTTTAAAACTATATTCCAATTATATAAAATAAAAAAAGAAACAGTTTAGTCTCGAATTTTATTGTTGTAAAGCTGTTCAAGATGTCTGATCAGAGTGCTGACCTAGTAAAGCTTACGACCTAAGAAAAAAATGGCAAAGGTAGGCTGAGATAGACTTTTTATGTTTTTATTTTGGTCTGATGGTTGGTTATCATTTTCAGATTGAATTCTGATAAAATACCAGCTATTCTTGATCAACCAGATTCGGAAAATGAGATTTTGATAGCTTGTGATGATGAGTTATATAATCCTAAAGTTAATTCTGATGAAGATATAGATCTGAAATAGATGGCATGTTGGAAGAACAAGCAGGATATGACTGAGATGATAGCAATGAAGGTGATCAAAATCAATCTGTTTCTTTATATATTAGGACTGCTTAAGATGTCACCCAGTAGAAATGTACAAGCCCAAACATTGAGCAGTAATATTTTGCTTCAAAAAGGTGGATCAACAGGCTTCAGGTACATGTTTACTGCTAAAGATACATTCCAATCAATACTATCCAAAGAAATGGTTGCTATACTTTTCAGGAAATTGAACTATATAAGTCAAATAATTACTAATGAATACAAACAGAAAAATGGATGAAAAATATCTGGAACAATCAGAAAGTCCACCACTGAATTGGTTTTCGTACCATTTACTGAGCAGGAATTTATGCATTTTTAGGAATTCTGATCGAGTCTGGTAAGTAATGATATCAAATTATTTTAATCAATGACAATATAGTATTTATTATTTCAATCGACAGGTGTAAGCAAGTCCAATAAGGAGCATATAACCGAGCTGTGGAAGAACGGCTCTTTGCCATTGATTCAAGCCAGTGTGTCTTGCAATCGTTTCCAGTTGCTGCTGCGCTTTATTCGTTTTGATAATAAAAACACTCGTGCTAAATGCAAAAAAAACTGATAAGGCTGCACCATTTCGGGACATATTGATTATGTTGAATGGTAATTTACAAAAGGGATACAAACCAAATGACTGTATCACTGTAGATGAGAACTTTTTTCCATACCGAGGTCATATAAAATTCACTCAGTACATTCAATCACAACCTGCAAAATATGGAATAAATGTATTTTGGGCTTGTCATTCCAGCAATGTTTATCCCCTGAAAGGTCAGCTGTATACTGGAAACCCCCTAGATGGTGAGGGCCAAGTAAATATTGATGAGAAAGTTGTTTTGGATTTAGTTATTGGATACAGAGGATCTGGAAGAAATGTTACAACAGAAAATTTTTCTACATCACTTGAACTGGCGAAAGTGTTGAAGTCATGGGATTTGACCCTAGTAGGCACTGTTAGAAAAAATAAAAGATTTTTGTCTAGTAATATGCATGTATTTTCAAACAACTTTGCTTTCAGTAAGGATGCAACAGTTTGCTCCTATGATCCCAAGAAAAACAAGTCAGTTGTTCTTTTGGCATCAATGCACATGATACACTGCAACATCTAAACCTGAGATCATAAAATATTACAATTACACAAAAAGAGGTGTGTATGTAATAGAAAAAATGTTCTCAGAGTACACCATCAAATGCAAAACGAATCGTTGGACTCTTGCATTTTTTACAACATTGTTGACATTCTTATTTAGCTGCATCTATACATAGTATAAATCTAAGCACTTTCCCGGTGTGTGTGCTCGATAACCTTAAGAACTACTGCATCGATTTTTATGAAACAAGTTTTGTTTGTTAGGGGATTTATGTAGAAACTTTGTAGGCTAGGTATTAATTCATAAAAATTGGTTTTATATTAAATTATTTACGTTAATTGCTCTCAAAATGCGTCAACATGGCTGCTCATCATATAGTGATCGGCGATCGAAACGCTTAGCGCTATCTCTTGAGCAAACAAACAAACATAAGCTAATTCTACTTTATCGTAATAGCTGAGTAAATTTGCAAGAACATTGTTTCTCACATGGCCAACTGTATGTTGCCTGTTCTAGAGTTAGCGATCCTAGAAATTTATACATTTGCAGTAAAGATGCAACAACATTAAATGTCGTTTATAACGAAGTACTCAAGACTTAGGTGTAGTCCAAAAACTTCCATTAATTTTTTGACATTAAGTAAATGTTTTTTAAAATTTACCTATACTGTATTTTTATTTCATGATTTAAAAAGCCCAGGCAACGCCGGGTGCGGGTTTGCTAGTATATCATATACATGGAACAAAACCTAATCATTATTGTCACAGACAGTAGAAGAAAATCCCTGAAAGACCTTGCCAATTTTCTATGCAAACTTACATCGAAGAAAGAACCCTCGATAGTTGCGAAGCAGAATGTGCGAATTTCAATGGAACTTGTTCATGGGCGTGAAATGGTGCAAAAACATATGGTTCCAAAAATTTAATCAAGATGCGCTAAAGTTATTGGCTAATGTTATATTTGCAAGCAGGGAGCATACAGAGATCGTAAAACTCGTAAAGCTTGAAGTGTCTACGAAAAACCTATATGTGGTACATATTCTGTAAATAGACCTGTTTGTCACACATGTTTGCAAAGTAATCAGTAAACCATTTTAGTTTCACAAATTCTGTACTACTCTTTTGCTATTTTTTAAAATTTCATAAAATAAATCTGTGTTTTGCTGAAAAAGGAGCATATTTAATCATAAACAACTCTGGGTACACCAGTACCCGTGTTGGTAAACAATACATAAAAAATTATTTTATAAACGTAGGAGTTGTGATACAATATATATTAACAAAGATAAAAAAAAACTCCTTTAGTTAAAAGAAAACAAATAAATTATAATTAATATTAGAAAACAATGAAAAAAAGTCACCCAATTGATAAAATGAATGTTGAAGGACAAAACACAAATGAAACAAAGATCTTGTGGAGTAACTCTGAAGAAATACAGAAGAAACACAGAAGAAGCGACGATCTACTGAAGAAATGTTACACGAACACAGGGAGGCAAACAGTTACAGATGAAGAAGGTCTATGATGAAAGTTTGATGATTCATAACACGTAGATGACCAACTTGAAATATATTATAAAGTTTTCGGGATTTTTTCCCGTTGTTTTGTTTTTTATTATTATATCTTCCATTCATTCAAAAAACTTTATTACTGATGTAACATAGAGGTTAAATAAAATTTTTTATCTTCCATTTTTTATTTGAATTTGAAGGTCTTTTACTATACTGCTAGCAGAGGCACCCGGAGTTGCCCAGCACTATTACGATTGAACGTTAAACAGAACAACCTCAAGAATTTAAAAAATAAATAACTTTTCAGTAATCCTATAGACAAAGCCCTTGTTCTGACGTTTCCAATGGCTTAATAACTTTTCTGTCTTCTCTGTCCAATGCCCATTCATTTCATTGCTGGCATTTCCTTAGATATGTATTATTAATATAATCCTTTCCAAACATTTGAAGAGTCGAGTTCATGTATGCTTTGTTATCGTTATGTCGTCAACTGTCATTTGCGCAAGTGACTAGTTCATCTGTCATCTATATGACAACCCTGACGTGGCTCGGACTTTTTTGGGGGGGATAGTTCAGATTTGCACTATCTTAAAATAAAACGTATTGGATCCAATTAATTATTAAAATAAAAAATAAAAGAAATAAAATAAACACATGAAAATTTACAGTAAAAATTCTTAATGAAATTATGAATAAAATATTTTTATGAGCTCAAAATGGTTGGACCTCTTCAAGGATGCCACTGCTAGTCTAAATAATTTCTTATTCACATAATCTAACTTTAGATGTACACTTGATGTTGTTGCAATTTCCACTCTTCTCTCGATATCTTGAAGCAAAACTTGGAAATTCTTCACTTCGCGTATTCTAGCAGTCGTCAATTCTTCTATTTAAATGCTTCACTCATAACAGCACGGAGCTAAAGGAGTGCTTTCTCTGTCGTCTGTCCTCTCTTTCTCAATAGTTTGCTAGTTTCAAAAAATTTGTTAGGTACTAAGAACTCTCTTTTCTAAGAAAAGCCTGAATAACAGGAATTCAATGCAATGTTACAAATTAAAACTTATCTATATTGTACAAATTTTGCCTTGCATTGTTGGTCGCGAGATATATATTGTTGATTCTTGCTTCATGTTGGTGCATTGCGTGTTGACACTATTGTTGATACCTATTCTTGCAAAAACTTTGCCTTGCAATGTTGGTCATGAGATATTTCTCATTAACAAATATCGATTATATCGAAAATTATAAATTATTTGTTTTTCAAAATCTGAGGTAGACAGTGACTTTCCTCATGCTTTGCAAAAATTCATAAAGATTGGAATAAAACTGTAGATTGGTATAACAAACAAACAAACAAATCAAAAACAAACCCACAAACAAACATCCTTTTTTATATATATATAGAAGACTAATAGAGGTATCTGGCGTTGCCTGGGATAATTACACTTCTAGATAAACAGAAGAATCTCATAACATTATAACATAACTATCAATTGGTTAAATATAATTCAAACAATGTAAAACAGAGGAAAACGCCTCTTCATACCATGAAGAGGCGTTTTCACATGAATTTTAGTGATATACCGGGACATAATTTACAGTCTTTGTGACTAGCCCCACCACTGTTGAGCAACACCAGATAATTCAGACTCAAGGTTTTCTTGATCTTGACATAGATGCTGTTATATCCTATTGCTCTATTCGAAACTCCTGTTGCTCAGATGAATCAACTGACCGTATAGCTTTTTTCTGTTTTAGTTGCAGACTTTCAACAGTATTTAACAATTTCTTGAAAATATTTAAAAATGATAAATAACTAGAGATAATGGTGTATTAGCAGAATATTGGGAAAGTGTGAAAAGGCTAAGGAGGAAACATACTTTTAGCGCCGTACTGTATTGAGCAAATGCTAAGCAATAAATAGAGGATCAAGCACATCGATAGGCTGCACAAAGTGATGAGAGTTTAGCTTCAAGACATCGAGAGAAGAAAGGGATTTTCAACAACATCAAGTGTAAAACTAAAAAAGGATCACGTGGCTAAAAATTTTTTAAGAGTAGCAGTGGCGTCCGTGGAGAGGTGCATCCGTTGTCAGCCCTTTAAAATTATTTTGTAGAATTTTCATTGAGAAATTTTACTGTTTTAATTCTAAGCGTTTTTATTTGTCTACTAGAAGAGGTACCTGGCATTGCCCGGGATAATTACACTTGCACAAACTTTTCTTTTCATTGTTAGTCATGAGATATTGATTGTTGGTTCATGCAGTGTGTTTGTGAATTGCGTGCTGATACCACTGTTGATACCTTTTGTTGTACAAACTTTGCCTTGCATTGCTAACTCTCCATTTTCTCCAGTTACTGATCATTTTTAAAGATTTTCAAGAAATTGTTATGACTAAGAACTCTCCTTTCTAAGAAAAGCCTGAATAACAGGAATTCTATGCATTTTTACAAACTGAAACTTATCTATATTACATCATCATTTTATGTTCATTGTTATTGGTGAATTGCGCGTGATACCATTGTTGATGCGAACACAATGGGCCTATTGTTGCACAAACTTTGCCTTGCATTGTTGGTCATGAGATATTTCTCATTATTATGCCTTGCCATAACCATGAATATCGATTTTATATCGATATTTATTATTTTTCCGAAATCTGAGGTATACAGTGACCTTCCTCATGCTTTGAAGGTCATGTATGCGAATTTTTATCAAGATCGGAATAAAACGGTAGATTTGTATAAAAAACGTACAGACCCACCCACAAACATCCTTCTTTATATATATAGCTCTTTAAAATCTTTATTTATATATATAGAATAAAGATAGGGGATAAAGAAAAGAAATTTCAAAAATCACATTTAATGTCTAAAGAAAAACTGCGAAATCATAATGACATAACTATTAATGAGGAATAAGAATTGAAATGTGCAGCATGGCGTCCCTTATGCACGTTATTGTTGAAATAGCTCTAAAAGAAATTTCGTTATTAACTAATGGGTATACCCGCAAAACAATGCTGCTCGGTAAAGAATCAAGGCTGCTGCGAGAAATTGAGAATTTCACTAAGATACTACACTCGAACGGCAAAGTAGGAGTAATTTGCAGAGCATTGGGATGAAAGTGTTAAATGGAAGTTGAACGCCATGCTGTAGGCTAGTAAGGACGTGGAAGATCAGAAAGAGGGACGACTGGTCAAGCGAGAAGCTGGAAGTGGTCTGTCTGAAATAAAAAAAAACAGTATCCACGAAAAGAACATCAACAATAGTCGGACACACATCCTCGTGATCACGAAAATTATTTGCTAAGGGATAACTAGCTGCCGACAGTGATAATCACTTGGAGATTTTTAAATTAACATTTGTTTAAACAATATATACTCAACAATCACTGTCTGCAAAACAGTAAAAAAAAACTTAAAGAATAGAAAAAAAAATAACTAATTGAAAATAAAATTATAACTATTTTTACAAAAAAAATCTGAATTTTACTAAACAAAGCCCCCTGTAATTTTCTTGAACCCAAAAAAACATTTGTACACATAAAAGTCAAGGTACTGAAGTTGCATATACAAATTTAAAAAAAAAATGTCCAAGTTTTAATAAACAAATAAACATATATGCCTTTATTATTTCCTTTTACTTTTGTGTGCGCTTACAGTTTGTTTTGCTTTTTCAGCAAAAGAAGAGAGAAAAAATATATTTTGCATTTTGGTATACCATAATTAAAATGTATATTAAACGTACAATACGTTATTAAATAAAAAAATAACATATCATGTAGTAGAAAAAAAATGTGGTTACTGCCGTCACATAAGGTAAGAACAAGCCTAAAAAATATCCTTTTGTGATTCTAAAGCTAAAGTCATTTAACAAAATATGCCCGCGTAGTATATAATTTGCAATTATGACGTTTTAAGGAACAAGAGAAACTTTGTAAATACCCTGGTGTATGCTAACAAACGAACGAGTTAAGTAATTTAGTATAATTACCTATCCTGCTCAGATAAAGATAACAAATCCAGGACACTGCATATATTCCAGATTCGTGGTCTTTTCCTTGGGAGAAGTTACATATCGCGTGTGTAATTAAATCGTTTCTGACGACTTTTATTTAAAATTTGTTTTAAAATAAAAGTTTTCACAATTATACAATTAAAGTCATTGTGTAAAGGTTTAGTTAGGTCGTCTACCGGCATGTCGGGGGAAGAACACTAGGTAAGAATCACATTCTGAAGATTAATTTCTCGCGCGATGAATTTATGCAGTCTCAAGATGTGTCTTGTCATTCTCTTCGATTCTAATGCTTCCAGACATGCTATGACAGACGTTGAGTCAGTATAAATTTTTGTTGGGAAAAAAACAAAATCCCCTTGTCCTAACTTATTTATGAGGTCCCAAGGACATTTCAGTGACTTCGTGCATTCGTTTATAGCGATTATTTCGGCTACGCAGCTGCTCAGGGCTACTAAACTTTGCTTCCTAGATGACCAGGTTATGGTATTTTTCTCCATTTCGATCAAAATTCTAGAGTATCCTTTACTTTGTGGGGTGACACACCAGCTAGCATCAGCGAGAGCGCACAAAGAACCCGTAGATTGGGCAAAAACGAGTGATGTGTTGCAGGTGTGTTAAAGATAAGAAGCGACGCCCTTAAGAGCAGTCATATGCAAATATGTGGGCGATTTAGCATATATTGAGAGCCCAGTAATTGCAAAACCTATATCCGGCCGCGTGCTAGTCATTACAGACATTAGGAAACTGAGAAGAGATTGGTAATTGAGCGAATTGACCGGTTGTGAATACGCAGTATCATCAAGGTTCACATGAGGGCTTAGTGGCATGGTATTTGGTTTGATGTCTTGAAGGCCAAGATCATGCAGGATTTGCTTGATATATTGTGCCTGTGACAGATGAATTGAACCCTTCACCTGTGAAACATTCATACCTAGTAGATTCTATACTACTCCTAACTCCACGAGGTCGATTTTTTGTTTCACTATGTCCATGATGGAGGTTAGGATGCAGATATTTGTTGTTGCTGCCACCATGTCATCCACGTAGAATGATCAGAGAATAGTGCACCCAGCATTGGTGTTGTAGAAAAAACGTCTGCTCTGGATGGAGTAAATTTTAATCGGGTAAGAACCTGACACAATTTTAGGTACCAGAATCTCCAACTTTGTTTGAGGCCGTTAAATGATTTACGCAATTAGCAGACGTGAATAACTGGCATTGATAATCCCTTGTGTGGCAATAGATATATGGTGTGGTCTATCGGTGCGTGAAGATATGCACATTTGAAGTCATACAGGCACAGTGACGTCTCTATATTTGCAGCTATGGCAAACAGTAAGCGGAGGGATTCCATTCTGATGACAGGTGAGAAAGTTAACTCATACTGGCTCCAGTAGACGATAGAAGAGACGATAGCCACCAATCTTGCCTTGAATCTGGAAACCGAACCAGCAGGTTTATATTTGATGCGGTAGATCCATTTGCTCTTTAAAATTTTGACATTTGGTTGTGGAAGCTCTAACTCCCAGACATGATGAAGCATGAGACTGGAGAGCTCTAACATGTTCATAAGACTGGGGTGTGGTTGGCAGAGTAATTAGCAAGTCGGAATGACATAAGGTGGCACGTGTTTTTTCTGCCTTCTCTTTTAATCTTTGTGAACATCGTATTACTGGTTGTGGGACTTCAACGAGTGATTGGTTTACTGGTGATTTAGACGAACAAACTAGAGCATCTTCGATCGATGTGGTTTTCGATGGAGTTGTGACCACTAGCGTGTCCTCAGATCAGATAGGACCTGCATTCTTGTCTCGTGTAAAAGTTAAAGTGGGTGAGATTGGCGATACGCTCTGAATGATATGTGGTTTATCAGGGTATGGTGCTTCAAAGACTGGGGGTTCCATGTGAATTGGAAATACCAGAGTAACAGATGATGGATCTCATTTTCTTGTAAACTCTGCAAATAACTTAAGAAAGAAACGAACGGTATGTGCTTGTAAGAACTAGCTGTCATAGTGCGCATATATAAGGTACCCAGGAGATGAAGCGGAGTATCCCATAAAAACACCAATTTTGGCGTGAGCCTCAAATTTTGATTGGTGCGACTTGGGTATATAATAGAATCCCAGAGGTCGATATTAGATGGTTGTCTTATTTTTGGTCCATATCTTCTCAGGAAACCTTGTCTAGGCAAAGAATTCAGATTAAATGCTGCTGTAGTCGCAGTATGGTACCAAAATCGGTGCGGAACCTTTGACGATGCAAGAAGAACTGGAATTTCATCGCAAATGGAACGTACGGTTCTCTCAGCAACACAATTTGTCTGAGGGTTCTCAAGAACGGTGGATTGTTAAGATATGCCTTGCTTCGTACAGAACTCGCCTAGCTTGGAAATGGTGAATTCTGTTCTATTATCGGAACGTATATACGCCAAATTTTTCCTGTAGAGCTTTAGTAGTCTTGTTGCTTTAGTATTAGGTCTATTAACGCTTCTGGCACTTCACTTTCTATCGGAGTTGCAAAAACGGTAGTCGTTTGTGAGAAATCATCGACGGCTACCAATAGGAATTTGTTTCCATGGATAGAAGAGGCAGGCATTGGTCCCACTCTATTCACGTGAAATAGCTGTAAAAGACGTGTTGACTGTTGACCTTGTACAATGTTGTGAGGGGTGTTGCATAATCGCGTCTGAAGGGGTGTTGCTCATGGTTGGTCATCAATTAATGGTGGCAAAACTTCAAGACCGCCCATTCTATGGTGTTTCACGGTTGGGGTGAGTTTTTTTGATGACAGATGGCCCAATGCATTGTGAATGTCACTATAAGTGACAGCCATTGAAAGTAATGGGGGGTCCCTTCGAAAAACTGAATGGATATTTGAGACCACGGGAAGGAACGGGAAGTCCTCCACGCCCTCCTGGGCAGCGATGTTCGTGCCCTTGTTTGAAGTAAATGAATAACCAGTTGGCCCGAAAAGAAGACTGTAACCCTGCTTTGATAACTGAGTCATACAGACAAGCTTAAGGCGCGCGTTTAAAGCATAAAGTGCGTCATGGAGTTTCAAAACTTCTCCTGATTCTAATAACATGCTTGCTTCACCAGTACCGATGGTAGCAATCGTTTTCTTAGGGTGTGCAGTATGTCTCTGCTTATGACAGCTTTGAAAAGAATCATAGAACTGTTTTTTTTTTAATTACATGAAATCAGCTGCCCATGTCAACTATCCAATCCTTGTTTAGAACACCAACACAGCCTGTGTCTCTAAATCCGGCTTTCCATATCGACGCTTAATTGCTTCCTACAATATATAGTGATGGTCATCTCAAAGCATGATGACAATATATATCATCACTCACAATACTCAGGAGGTAATGCCGTACTCTTGCCCAATCAAGCCGCATGGATGAGCTGGCTGATGCTTCTGTAGAGAGAGAGATCTTTTCTTGGACATATTTGGCTAACCCTTTGGTTTCGAGAAAGATTAAAACTTGATATGTTTACTGAATATAATTGGCACTCATTGGCCTAGGGAGGAAACGATCCTCTTCAAAATATGATTTCTCCATCTTGAGTAAAATAAAAGAAGGAAACCAGGGACCTCTGCTAGCATATGTTGAGATGGGAAAGCAAAATAAATCGAATTTAATGGGTGGTAGTTTAAAAAAAAAAGAAACCCAAAACTTAAGTGTAAATGTGGCTCATTAAAGGACTTTTATTTTTGTTTAAAAATTGCGATACTTATTTATAAAATACAAAAATTCTGTACCAAAGAACGTTCTATACAATATATTTTAAATGAGGAATAGGCATTGTGATCTTAATTACAAAAGAAAATATTTCTTGGAATAAAATAAAGAAATACCTAAATGTACGTTAAATATACCAAAACACTGTAACGAGAAATATTAATCGCTACATTGAGCGAATTGAGAAATAATATAAAAAGATGGGACAGACCAATTCCTTATAAAGAATAAAGAAAAGAAAATTCAAAATTTCCATTTAATGTCTAAAGAAAGACTACAAAATCATAATTACTAATTAATGAGGTATAAGAATTAAAATGTGCAGCATGGCATCCCTTATGCGTTTTATTGTTGAAATAGCATAAAAAGAAATTTCATTTTTACTTTATGGGGTAACCCGCAAATTAATGCTGCTTGGTAAAGAATCATGGATACCGCGAGAAAGTAAGAAATTCAAAAAGATACTAATCATCGAACGGCAGGGTAGGAGTAATTTGCAGAGCATTGGAATAAAAGTGATAAATGGAAGTTGAGCGTCATGCTGCAGATTAGTAATGACTTTGTGGACCAGAAGGACGGACCACTGGTCAAGCCAGAAGCTGGAAGTGGTCTGCCTGAAATAAAAAATAACCATGGGAAGAATATCAACAATAGTGGGATACATATCCTCGTGATCACGAAAATTATTCGCGAGGGGACAACTAGCTGCAGACAGTGATAACCATGTGGAGATTTTTTTAATTAACTTTCAATAAAACAATAAATACTCAACAATCAGTGTCTGCAAATCAGTGTCAAAAAAACAGAATAAAACTGTAGATTTGTATAAAAAATGTACAGACAGACAGACCCAACCACAAACATCCTTCTTTATATATACAGGGGAAGAAGGATGTTTGTGAGTACGTTTTTTATACAAATCTACAGTTTTATTCCGATCTTGATGTATTTTTGCATACTTGACCTTCAAAGCATGAGGATAGTCACTGTCTACCTCAGATTTCGGAAAAATAATAAATATCGATAAATAATCGATATTCATGGTTATGGCAAGGCATAATAATGAGAAATATCTCATGACCAAATATGCAAGTCAAAGTTTGTGCAACAATAGGCCCATTGTGTTCGCATCAATCGTGGTATCAACGCGCAATTCACCAATAACAATGAGCACAGAATGATGATGTAATGTTAAAGCAATCTTTCCAAGAATTATAACAATGAACAAAATGATGTTGTAATATGGATAAGTTTCAATTTGTAACAATACATAGAATTCCTGTTATTCAGGCTTTTCTTAGAAAAGAGAGTTCTTAGTACCTAACAAGTTCTTGAAAATCTTTAAAAATGATCAGTAACTGGAGATAATAGAGAGTTAGCAGACTATTGAGAAAGAGCGGAAGACAACAGAGGAAGCACTCCTTTAGCTCCGTGATGTATTGAGCAAATGGGCAGCAAGTAAATAGAAGAATCGGCGACCGCTAGACTGCACAAAGTGATGAATGGCCAAGTTTTGCTTCAACACATCGAGAGGAGAGTGGAAATTGCAACAACACTAAGTATACATCTGAGGTAAGATTACGTGAGTAAGAAATTATTTAGACTAGCAGTAGCATCCTTGGAGAGGTCCAGCCATTGTGAGCCTTTCAAAAGATTTTTTTCGAATTTTCATTAAGAATTTTTACTGTAATAATTTTGAGCATTATCATGTGTTTATTTTTAAGATATTGCAAAATTTAATTTAATTTTTTGAGATTGTTCTTTGTACATCCAAATGTAATTATCTCCGGCAACGCCGGGTACCTTTGCTAGTACGTATATAAAGAAGGATATTTGTTTGTTTGTGATTTTGTTTGTGGGTTTGTTTGTTTTTTTGTTTTTTATACCAATCTAAAATTTTATTCCGATCTTGATAAAATTTCGCATACATGACCTTTAAAGCATGAGAAAGGTCACTGTCTACCTCAGATTTCGGAAAAATAATAAATATCGATAAAAAATCGATATTCATGTTCAGGCAAGGCATATTAATGAGAAATATCTCATGACCAAAAATGCAGGCCAAAGTTGGTACAACAATAGGTATCAACAATAATATATCAATATTCATTATTTGGTTTTGGCAGGGCATATCATTGAGAAACTAGAAGAAGTACCCGGCGTTGCCCAGGATAATTACATTTTCACAAACTTTTCCTTTCATTGTTAGTCATGAGATATTGATTGTTGGTTCATGCAGAGCGTTTGTGAATTGCGTGTTGTTACCATTGTTGATACCTATTGATGTACAAACTTTGCCTTGCATTGTTAGTCATGAGATATTTCTCATTAAAATGCCTTGCAATGACCATGAATATCTATTTTTTACCCATATTTATTATTTTTCCGAAATCTGAGGTAGACAGTGACCTTTCTCATGATTTGAAGATCATGTATGCGAAATTTTATCAAGATCGGAATAAAACTGTAGATTTGTAAAGGTACTCAGCGTTGCCCGGGATAATTACACATGGATGTAAACAGAACAATCTCAAAAAATTAAATTAAATTTTGCAATATCTTAAAAAAACACATGAAAATGCTTAGAATTAATACAGTAAAAATTCTCAATGAAAATTCAAAAAAAAATCTTTTTAAAGGCTCACAATGGACGGATCACTCCAATAATTTCTTACTCAGGTAATCTTACTTTAGATGTACACCTGATGTTGTTGCAATTTCCACTCTTCTCTCGTTGTGTTGAAGCAAAATTTGGCCTTTCATCACTTTGGGTAGTCTAGCGGTCGCCAATTTTTCTATTTACTTGCTTTCCATTTGCGAAATACAGCACGGAGCTAAAGGTTTGCATTCTTTGTCGTCTTTCCACTTTTTATCAATAGTCTGCTAACTCTTCATTATCTCCAGCTACTGATCATTTTTAAAGATTTTCAAGAAAATGTTAAGTACTAAGAACTCTCTTTTTTAAGAAAAACCTGAATAACAGGATTTCTCTGCATGGTTACAAATTGAAACTTATCCATATTGCATCATCATTCTATGTTCATTGTTATAATTCTTGGAAAGGATTGCTTTATCATTGCATCATCATTTTGAGCTCATTGTTATTGGTGAATTGCGTGTTGAAACCATTGTTGATACCTATTGTTGCACAAACTTTTATTTGCATTGTTGGTCATAAGATATCTATTGTTGGTCCGTGCAGAGTGTTTGTGAATTGCGTGTTGATACCATTGTTGCAAAAACTTTGTCTTGCATTGTTGGTCATGCGATGTTTCTCATTAATATGCCCTGCCATAACCATGAATATCGATTTTTTATCAATAATTATTATTTTTTCGAAATCTGAAGTGGACAGTGGCTTTCCTCATGCTTTGAAGGTCATGTATGCGAAATTTCATCAAGATCAGAATAAAACTGTAGATTTGTATAAAAAACATACAGACAAACAGACACACTCACCCAACCAACCACACACAAACATCCTTCTTTATATATATAGATTACTAGAAGAGGTACCCGGCGTTGCCCGGGATAATTACACTTGCACAAACTTTTCCTTTCATTGTTAGTCATGAGATATTGATTGTTGGTCCATGCACAGCGTTTGTGAATTGCGTGTTGATACCATTGTTGATACCTATTGTTGTACAAACTTTGCCTTGCATTGTTGGTCATGAGATATTTCTCATTAATATGCCTTGCCATAACCATGAATATCGATTTTTTATCAATATTTTTTATTTTTCCGAAATCTGAAGTAGACAGTGACCTTCCTCATGCTTTGAAGGTCATGTATGCGAAATTTTATCAAGATCGGAATAAAACTGTAGATTTGTATAAAAAACGTACACACACACCCACCCACAGACCCACAGACCCACAGACGCACAGACCCACAAACATCCTTCTTTATATATATAGAAGATTGAGAAATATTTCATTACCAACAATGCAAGACAAAGTTTTTGCAACAATAAATATCAACAATGGTATCAACACGTATTTTACAACCACACTGCATGGACCATCGATATGTATCTCATGACCAACAATGCAGATAAACGTTTGTGCATTACAGATAAGTTTAATTTCGAACAATGCATAGAATTCCTGTTATTGAGGCTATTTTTAGAAAAGACAGTTTTTAGTAGTTATTAATTTCTTGCTAGTCTTAAAAAATCATCAGTATCTGGAGATAATAAGTTAGCAGACTACTGAGAATGAGTGAAAGACAATAGAGGAAGCACTGTTTTCGTTCCATGCTGTATTGAGCAAATGGTAAGCAAGTAAATAGAAGAATCAGCGACTGCTAGACTACACAAAGTGATGAATGGCCAATTTTTGCTTGAAGACATTGTAAGAAAAAGGAAATTGCAACAACATCAAGCGTACATCTAAAGTAAGATTACATGAGTAAACAAGTTAAGAGGAAAAAGGTTTTATCAAACCAAGCTTTTATAATGTTTTATTTTGTCGCAATAATACAGCTTATTTTTGCAACAATAAACAATAGACAAATTTACTCTCGCGATAACGAAATGTCCAATTGTTACAACAATCAATTCGTAGTAATGAGTTAGTACCATTAGAGCACGAACCAATGAACCGATTTGAAAATTTTTTTTATCATATATTGTCATCAATTCTGCATAAATATGTCAAATTGCAGCTCCCTAGCTTGTCGGAAAGTTGGTTTAATATTGATTACAAGATTTGACCTAAGCAACTAACACAGCAAAGTTAATAAAAGCTTATAAAATTATTTAGACTAGATGGCATCTTTGGAGAGGTCCATCCATTGTGAGCCTTAAAAAATTTTTTTCGGTAAATCAAGGCCTGGTATATCATATAGAAAGGATTTATTCAGTGAAGAGATGAATTCCTCTCTTTCGGATTTTTCTTAGAATGGATATTCATCTCGCTCTATATTGTAATGATTGAGTTCTTATTTAACCAATTTGGAGGTTTAATTTAGCTTTTTGAGGTTTAATTTAGCTTTTTGTAATTATCCAGGGTAACGCTGGGTACTCTGCTAGTTTTATATATAAAAAGAAGGATGTTTGTTTGCGGGTTTGTTTTTTTTTATTCTGATCTACAGTTTTATTCGGATCTTGACGAAATTGTGTGTACTTGACCTTTAAAGCATGAGGAAGGTCACTGTCTACTTCAGATTTCGAAAAAGTAATAGTCATTGATAAAAAATCGATATTCATTGTTATGGCAAGGCATATTATTGACAATTATCTCATCACAAACAATGCAAGGCAATAGGTATCAACAATGGTGTCAACACGCAATGCACCAATGCTATGCAAGGATCAATTATATATATATAACAAGACCAGCAATGCAGCGGAAAGTTTGTGCAATATAGATAAGGTTCAATTTATGAAAATGCAATGAATTCCCGTTATTCAGCCGTTGCTTAGAATTGAGAGTTTCTTGAAAGTCTTTAAAAATGATCAGTAACAATAGCGTTTTCCTGTGTTTGTTTTAAAATATTACAAAATGTAATCATATAAAAAGCCGAGCTACCCTCGAGTTATCACCTAGCATATTTGGTAGCACATCAGAACCAAACATTTCATAAAAAATTTTTTGGCCTATATTCTGTTTATATAGAATGTTTATATTTTGGAAACTGAGATGTTTATCCTGCGATGACTGAACGTTCGTTTCAAAGAATTTCTAATAATGAGCAAAAAATGATGATGCAAAGACAGAATGTAGGCAGCGTTTATTGATGCTGAAAAGAAGTTACGCATGTCTCCCTTGAGTTCCCTATCAAACGTCCAAGGCACTGGTAAAAAGTTATGTGCCTGGAAAGGAAAGAGAAAGAACGCGTATTGGTCAGAGAAACACTGTAACTAAAATAGAATAAAGTATATGGGCATTTGATACATCTGAACAAAGGGAGTATCGAATAAAGCAAGAGTTTCTACATCAAGAGCAAACAAAATTGAGTCTAAACTATCAGGTCCCTGTATATCAGTAATCAATAGACGCTGCCATATTAAAGTTCTGTCATGCATCATCATTTTATTCTCATTATTAATATTTCTTGGAAACGAAAGTTCAAGCATCCCATTATTAGCCTTTCAGTTTCCAGAATATCCACATATCCACAAAATATATTTTTATGAAAGGTTTATGTCTGATGTGCTACCAAACAAGCTAGCGGATAATGCGGGCGTGGTTCGGATTTGTCTTTTGGATTTAATTTTGCAATATCTTAAATATAACACATGAAAAACAGTGAAATTTTTTTTTATATTTGTAAAAATATAAGCATATGGGTCTTTAACCAACAGTGATTTTACGACATAGAGTCGACGCGTTTCAACGCAGCTTTCTTCAAGACTGTGTGTATGATGATTAAGAAGCTTAAGAGATCAATCGAGGGGGAGAGAGGGTTGGGGTAGCGACTAAAACCACAACAGGGGTGGGGGGAGTCAGGAGGTTGCTACTTCATAATTTAAAAACTAATGGTAATAAGAGTGTTCTGCCCCAGTAACTTTTGCAAACAGAAAACAATACAAGATAGTGTCTAGAAAAACTTAATGGTTGATTATCAATATGGCAGGTATGCCCCATTTCATTCATTTGATTAAAAAAATGTGGACTTCAAGACTAGGACGGAGTTAATCACTCAACTCCGATTAAAAATTACAAGCAAATAGGGGAGAAACCAGTTCACATTTGGAAACAGATCCCTATAGAGGAATGGCGGGGAGATGAGCCGCAGGAAAATACTCAAGTTGGTTCAAACATCGTGTAATGCTTATTTTCACTCATGCTTATGAATGAACAAGAAAATGAAACTTATAAGCAAAAATATATACAGATAAATAAAATATAAAACAACAATTAAATATCTGGATAAGTAAGTATATGATTAAGTAAATGAAAGAAATATATAAAATATAAAAATAAAAACACATGTTATGGAATAAAAACATATTCCAAGTAGATTTGCTAAAATGTTGAAAAACATTACCAAGAAAAAAAAGCTATTATTCAAGCGCTTGCATCTATTTGAGATCCCAGGTATACACGGACCAAAAACTAGAGAAGTACACTTAATTATATGTATAAAATAAAAACATAGAGAAATTTTGCAAAAAAATTCATTAGAAAATGAAAAAAAAATCATAAGCTTTACTTTAATCACCTTTTCGGAAAAAAACTCAGTTCTTGACTAAATCTAATTTTTTAATATAAAAAAACAAATGGTATTTTGGAACATTTCTTTCTGTACCAAACTTATTCATGTATTCATTATTAGGAACATATATTTGAAATATTATTCAATTGGTAGATATTTTGTTTCATGTATTTGAAATTATAGCAATGTTCAAAAAATGAAGCAGAGAAAAATGAAGTGCTTTACGTTTTGTGATTGTTAATAGTTTATTTTCATCAAAACATATATTTCACCCAGTTGTGTTTTTTTTTCCTGGCTAATGCTATCCAGAGACATCTTTTGACTTTTTTCTATTTTTATAAACATCTAGCACAGGTACCTGGCGTTGCCCAGGTTAATAACACTTGTGGATAAAGAAAACAATCTAAAAAATTAAATTATAACTCTAAATTGGTTTAAAAAACAATCAATACAATGCAGAGCCATGGGGTTATCAATCCTAATAAAATACCAGGAAGTCCATTTGATATACCGGGAATTTATCAAAACTCTACTTGACTTGCCTAATAACTGCGGAACATCACCAGAAATTATAGACTGAAGTTTTTCTTGCCCTTGACGTAGAAGCTCTTATATCCTCTTGTTCTTTTCGAAACTCCCGTTGTTCAGATGTTTCAAACATCCGTAAAGCTTTTTCTCTTTAAGTTGCTGAGATTCTCTGACCAACACTATTTCTTTCTCTTTCTTTTCCAAACACATAATTTTTTCCAAACTAAGCTAAAGAATAAATTAAAAACTGACCTTACAAATCTGTGGATGCTAGAATACATGAGAGAGAGAAAGGAGACTCCACTTGTCCACAAGAACATTTTAATACACCATATATGT
>JAHWFO010061390.1:63952-79779 GCA_023313115.1 Rhysida immarginata | reverse complement strand
GACGTTCTACGATAGTCTTTTCTGCTATCATTATCTCTCTTCGCAGACTCTTCCAACGTCGTTTTTCCATCCCTCTACGACTTATCGATATTCCTGATTCCGGTCATCCATTATTTACCTTTTGACTATTGTAGCTCCCATGTCTATCGGTGTAGGTAATCCGCTAATTTTCACCTTTCGTTTTACTATTTTTTTATAAACGGAGGTTACCATATTCCCCCTCCGCGTTTTTTTTTATAAAGGGATTACTCGACGCGTTCAGTTGGCGTCAGTTTTACAGGTTAATGATAATTTTCGCCTGGGAAATTAAAAATGTCAATTTTTTCTTCGCGTCATTTCTCCTTTTTTTCTTGGGTTATGTTTTGATTATAAGGCGATTTCCCCATGTCTTTTGACTTCTATTGGGATGTCGCTCGTCTTAGGTTGTTATTCCCATAGAAAATTTTACTTTGGTCGCTTGAGGATCTTTTTGACTATATTAATTTTTCCGTCAAGGCTTTTAGTAAAGCGTTTGGAATTCTTAAGTTTACCTAATTCCGTTTATTAGAATTATTTCGTGCGTGAGCTCAATGTCTTCTCTTGTCGTCTTTTAATAATGACGCGTTTTTTAAAAAATGATATCTACCGTTTGCTTTTTTAAACCTGATTATTTAAAATTCTTTTCTCTCTTTGCCGTACCTTTTACATGTTTTCTTTAGAACGCGCTTTCATGAACTCTTAGATTTAGGGAAACTCTTTTTCATTTTACGGTATAGTTTTTTCGTGTTTTAAAAATTTAATTTCTAGGAGAAATTTTAAGTTTTTTTTTGAAATACGATTTTCGTTAATTGTCTTTTCTTTCCCTGAGGTTCATCAGCATCGCTATTGTTAAAAGTTTCACGGTTTTCTTTGTTGCCATTGTTCAGTCGTCGTTATATCAAATAGCTCGTTTTCTTGGAGCAAACATATCTTTTCCTTTCCAAGAACTCGGAAGTTCTATCACGCGGGACGTGATATTAAAATATTTTTGTTTGTTCTAGTAGGTTTGCTGTTAACTAAAAATTGTAAGTTTAGTCAGTATCAGCTCGGTCTCGGAATCGACATCATCAGCTCCTCTCCCATCTCTGGGATATTGAGATGGATATTCAGTCATTTGATGTTAGTAACTTTTATACTACAATCTTGGGTTAAGATTTCGCCAAACCACATCTGAGAAGCCTACGAGCTTTTTCTTTTTTGATTATGTGCGGTTATCCGACATGAAGACGACCGTCACTGTTTTGCCACTTTGTTTTCTTTTGCCGACGTAGCGTTCAGCTGATCAACAGGCGTTCTTCAATTCGCTTCTTTAGTTTGTTTGGACATAACAATGTTTGTGCTCGTCGAAGATATGTTGTGGATCCCATCGTCCTTTGGCTGCCTCCGTCTTATTGATGATATAGGAGTGATGCTTTAGTTCGTCGATCGACTTGGAGTTGTTCTAGAACTTTCACAATGCAACGTGCTGGAGATCAACAGGAAACTAATCCATTCAGATGAATTTTTTTTGACATCTATGTTCTGATTTCAGTGATGTTTTAGAAAATTGACTCATCTTTTTTGAACTTTATTTGATTATTAACTTTTAATAGTTAATACTTCTTCATGATTTTTTTAAATCCATTTAATTGGGAGTATCCTAATTTTTTTTTATTTCTTGATGATACTTTGTTAATATTGTTTTGTTTTTCAGGACCTCGACCATGTTGTTCATGTCTTGCCCGATCGTCATCTCTCATGTCGTGTGTCTACCCTTTGGTCTGTCTTCCCTTTCCTGTATTATTCCTCTTAGTGTTATCCTGTCGTATTTACTCTAGCGTTATTTTGTTGCCTGTCCTTCGGATTCCTTGTGGAAGGGGTCTAATGGTTTGTTAATTATAATTTTAAGCTCTACCTTCCTCTTTTGTGGAGATGCGTATTAGAATATCACATAATGTTTGTTTGTTTTCTAGTATCTCTTAAGAATTTATGAAAACCTATTTTTTTTTTATTTCCAATATTTGCTTACTTTTTGCTGTCAGTTTCTCCTTTTATTTTTTTGCAGTACAAGCATAACACCTCACCCTTCTATTTGTGTGATCCTCAACCCTTTCCGAGAATTACTTTTCGGTTTCCACGGTATCTTCCAGTTACTTCTTCTGCATTTTTCGGAATTTGGACTACACCCGATGTGGACTTGGTGTACTTTCAACTTTTGAGACTATTCCAGTTTTTCCGTTAGACGGTTTCCGACCCTGGGTTGTTATCTGCTGTCTGCTTCATCTAATTATTTTCTGTCAGCAATAAAGAAAATATTTATATGGATTTCTCTAGTTTTTCTTTCCTGAAACGTTCTCTGGGGTTATCTAATTACTAGCTGTCGTGATCTGGGGGTTAACGCTATTTCTGCTTTATTAACTTCCCTTTTAATCGTTATTAAATATTGAGCCTTTTGTGTCTTCTTAAGAGGAAGTCGGGTTTTTTTCTTTTCCTCCCTCTGGAGCTCAACGTGACGGTAAACACGACCTCTGTTTACTAGCACGTTACAGCGTGTATGTGTGTGTGTGTGTGTTTGTGTGTTTGGCAAATTTTAGCAGTGCATATACTATTACAGTTTATTATAAAAACCTCATCAGTTTATTAAATTTCTTGAGAATGTTCTGTTTACGTACTGTGTAATTATTACTGGTTACGCCGGGTCCTGGTTACAATAAGAACAGATTTTATAGGTTTTTCACAAATTATTATATTTTATCAAAAATTCATACATTAGGGGTATCGAAATTGATTTTTTTTTTGCATATATATCATGCAATATTCCAAACCTTGTGAACATTTATGATATGTATTGTATATTTGAAACAATATATTAAGGAATTATTTTATATAAAAATCTTTATTTTTGCGAAAATAGCCATTTCTGAACAGGATACTTCTTTTAAATAATAACTCAATCAATACAACACCGAGCAAAGGTGTCATATAATGTCAATTTTATTTATTTGTTCTATTGTCCTACAAATTTATTGACTGGTTATTTTTAATGTTTTCATGAATCGTTGACTGAAGTATAATTTGTTATTTCGTTTATATTTACCATGTGTTTTTCATTTTTTTTAAGCAATGCTGATAGGCAATCAATTTTTAAATTGTTGTTTTAAAATTGTTTTTAAAAGGCATCAACAATAACTTCGTTTGACGAGTTAACATTGTCGGAGAGATGAAATTCTCCATACTTATGGTACTACAAATAATAAGTAAAACATGAATTCTGGGTGAAATATTGGGAATTCATCTAAACTTTTCTTGACTTGCCCCACAACTGCAAAGCATCACATGATATTTTAGACTCAAGATTTTCTTGCCCCTCACGTAAAAGCTCTTAAATCCTCTTGCTTTATTCGAAACTCTATTTGTTCAGATGTTTCAAATGCCTGTATAGCTTTTTCCCTTTCTTTTTCAGAAACATAAATTTTTGACAGTTGTCCGTTTTTAAAAGCCATTAACAACAACTTCGTTTGACGAGTTAACATTGTCGGAGAGATGAAATCTTTAAAAATTATCAGTAACTGGAGATAATGGCGAGTTAGCAGACTATACAGCAAGAGAGGAAAGATGACTGAAGAAGCAATCGTTTACTCCATGCCGGTATAGAGCAAGAGCTTCTATGTCAAGAGCAAGAAAAACTTGAATCTAAAGTATCTGGACACCGGTATATCACCGAGAAATCCTGTTTTTATTATTTTTCGTAGAATGGATAGTCCATTAGCTCTGTGTTGTATTAACTGAGTTTTTATTTAACCAATTAAGAGTTATAATTTAATTTTTTGAGATGGTTCCTGCATGTGTAATTATCCTGGGCAACACCTGGTACCTCTTCTAGTTGTTAATAAGTATTGTTGCACAAACTTTGCTGTGCGTTGTTGGTCATGGGATATTTCTTAATAATATGCTCATATGACCATAAATATCGATTTTTTTTATTAGTAACTACTATTTTCCCGAAATCTGAGTAGACAGTGACCAGCATCATAATTTGGTAGTTAATTATGCAAAATTTCAAACAGATCGGAAAAAAAGTGTAGATTTGTATAGGAAACAAAGAAACCCACCAACTGAGTCACAAACAAACATTCTTATTTACATAAATAGACTAGCACCATAATCTGTGTAATGTACCGTTTTTTTTTTTTTTGAACAGGTTAGTGATGCACAGATTTTTAAGTGTTTTAGCTCCAATTGCTACGACTTTATGATCATTAGCTGCTCTGTTTTCCCTATGTTAACCAATCGTGGTACTTGCGATGTGCTTCCCTCTTCCTCGTGCGCTTTTTACTAACGGATTGAGCCGATGTTCCTGTCTCTTTCTTACTGTGAAAATGGAACCAATTAGTTATTTGGCAGTATGAGACTGGTGTCCTTGTTGATGGTTAAGTTTTTTTGACGCTTTTAGTTTGGTTCTTAGGAGGTTACCGAGTTCCCTCTTCTAACATATATTTAAAGGGTTCACATGACGCGTTCCGTTCGCGTTATTTTAATGTTTTTCTTTTTGTCTGAGAAGTATGAGCGTTCATTTTGGTTACCTATCCCTCGCGTATCGGGTTTTTTTTTTTGATTCGAGGAAACATTTAATTACTTTCCTCTAATTCTGACCTGGCCAGATTAATATGAGACTAATTTGTCATTTCGACACTTGTCTCCTTTATAAAACCGATTTGTTTTCGCGGCTAAAGGGGCCGGTTAATATTTCACTTATCCTGTGAACTAAACATGGTAAGTGTATAATTTAGCAATGACTTGGACGTTTTTTTTGCTGTCTTGAAGTTTTGATCAACAATCGGTTCATAGAATCTAAAAATTTGTTCCACTTTTCCTTAAGTGTTGATTCTTTTGGCCATAAAACATATAGGAAATAGCCTACAAATTGTCTTTTATAGTTACGATTTAAAGTAATTTATTTTTTTGATGATGAGAAAGCATGAAATGACGGGTTTCACTATTTATTTGTAGGAATAATTATAACTTTTTTTTAAATTTTCTGAATTTATTTTTATCTTAATTGTTTTAAATTTTTTCTTAAAAAAAAACAGTAGCTAATACAATTGTTTAAATTGCGTGCTACGTTTTCTTTTACCTCAGCACTTTTGCGTGCGAATGTTGATTCTTTGACTGCTCTTTGGTATCAAGGATTAGTCTTTTTAGAGCGTCGCGTTATTTTTTTTTCTCGGAGCGCGAGTCTACGTGTCTCATGTCCTAGGAACTTTAAAAAAATTTTTTTTCTGGAGGAAAGTATTTATTTTTTGTTCAGTCTGCATCTTCTCGTCTGGTCGGAGTGGAGTGCAGGTTCTCCCCCTCGGCCTCTTCCACGACTTACAGAATTTTATTAGTCTCCTCTTGGTCTTAACCATCATGTTAGCCAAGTTTATAGACAAGACTTAGTTTGTCTCTTTGCATCATCTGACTTTTACACATGAGGAGTCATTGTCTCCTACTCTTCAACTCTTAGTTTCTGAGTTTCTTCTGCTGTCAATGTGTGAATTGATTTATTTGCACATGATGTCGGTCCCTATATTTGCACATGATGTTCGGCCTATTGTGAGTTGTTTGTTATTTTATTGTGCCTATTACTCATTCATTCCCATTCCTAGGATGAATTCATCATGATGGGTTTTTCTTACGTAGACTTTGACTTAGTCTTTTACCCGTCGTAGTTGAGTCGAGTTTTCTCCTTAATACCTGTGCGGATCGGGAGTGTTTGGTTTATTGTCATATACCAATTATCGCCCCGGACAACTCAGTTTATGATCTACTATCGCTACTTATTTTGTTCAACGAATCTTCAAAATTATGAACCGATTAACTCACATCAGTCCATTTATGTACCCAGCTATTTCAAGCCATGTGTTGTTCTCGCTAGTTTCATCGCAGGTCTCGTTTAACTTTTGCTTTCAAAATCAAATTATTTCTGACTGTTTCGAACTCAACTTTTAAATTGCGCTCATGTGTTTGATATTATTTTTTTTCTTCTTTTTCATGTTTACTTTTTGTAAATCTAACCGGACTACAGTTAAATCTTTGCTTTTCTTTCATTTATATTTTTTTATTTTGATTTTAATTTTTTTATCTTTTTATTTATACTTTTATTTTTCTTTTCAAATACCTCGTTCTTTGTTTGAGTCTTTGTTCTTCCCTCCTGTGCTGTTGTCCATCATTGTTCACTTACTTCTCAGCCGTCACCTTCGTCCAGTTTGTCCTTGTTGTCTCGTAATTATCTTGTAATTATTTTATTAGTCGTTATTTTTTTGTCCTTTAGGTATCGTTTGTTAGAGGTTCTTGTTTTTGTTTTTCTATCACTGATATCAATTTGATTTTTCCTGATTATCCATTTGTAAATTTGTTTGATTTTTTTTTTATTATTTTGTTTTATCTTGTTAATTTTCTATTTTTTTTTATTTCTAATTACTTATAGAACTATGCTTAAAGTCCTGTTTACCTAGCTTAAGCTGCTCTGCCATTTTTGTACTGGCCTCGCCGATCGTTTTATGGTTACAGATTCTACTCTTTGCTGGTAAAGTTGTCGTCAACCCGACGTTCTTTGGACTTCAGTCAGGCAATTGACAGTTCTAAGTGAGCACCGCCCGTGGTAATTTCCTCTGAGTCGGCCTAGTTCTTCGAGACTTCATAAAACCTGCTGTTTTTTTGGTTCATTTAGTTTGCTTTATTTTGTTCCATCTCTTGGGACTTTTCGTTTCCATCTCTTAAGCATAGATTTCTTTATTTATCCATATTCAAAAATAAAAGATGTAATAAATAAAAATATTTATTTGGAATTTAGTTATTTCTTTACGACCATTTTTTGATTAAGTTCAAAACCTAATTAGGTTGGGATTTAATTATTGAAAGGGGTTTGGTTTGTCTTTTTTTCTTTACCGAAAGAATCGTACCCCGATTCCTTAAGTCAGTTGATTCTTTATTTAAGATTTTATTTTAAATTTTTTTTTGATCAGAATTTACTTAACTTGAGTTACTTTTATTGGTTTGAGTTTTCTGAAAAGGCAACTTTCTTTATTTACGAATCTTATACTTTTGATTGTTTTTGAGATTTTTTTTTTTATCTACACCGGCTTAACACAAAGAGAATAAGGGAGGATGGTTTTTTTACGTATGATTGGGGGTTTTGTTCTTCAGTTAGGCTGAACGTGTGGGTAATTGCGGGGTCAAATACCAGCACGTTACACCGGGAAAATTACACCAGGTAAAGAGAACAATCTGAGAAAATTAAATTTTACTTCTCAATCTATATATATAAAAAAGGGTGTTTGTTTGTGGGTTGATTTGTGTCTTTGTTTTTGGGTTTGTTCATAGGTTTGTTTGTTTGCTTCTTTTATTCCGATGGTGATAAAATTTCGCATAGATGACTTTCAATGCACGAGGAATGTCACTGTTTATGACAGACTTCGAAAAGTTAATATATACTGATAAAAAAATTGATATTCTTGGTTATGACAGTGCATATTACTGATAAATATCTCATGACCAACAATGCAAGGCAAAGTTTTTGCAACAATAGATATCTACACGCAAATCACAAACACTCTGCAGGGACCAACAATATACGGCGTGGTCATAAATTATTAAGCACATTTTGACAGTGAATATTTTATTAACCAAGAAATGTACACACTTTTTGTGAACATCATTGAAAAGTACAACTCAAACAGTTTGTCAGGTGACACTATCACCACCAGGCGGCAGTACTGTGTGGCGTAGGAACACAAAACGCGAAAATGGCGACCGTGCAGCAGAAAGCAATGTGCGTTCTTTGGTTTCATGAGCAGAAATCCCTGATAGCAGTTCAACGGCAATTCCGCTTGGAATATGGACAACCTGCTCCTGGAAAGGATTCCATAAAGCGGTGGTATCAGCAGTTTAAGAACACTGGAAGCGTAGCCCACAAAAGGGTGCTGGTAGACCTACCGTCAGTGAGGAAGTCATTGAGAAGGTGCGAGATGCGTTCCAACGGAGCCCTACGAAGTCAACTCGCTGCGCCAGCTCTGAATTGCGAGTCCCACGATCTACGGTGATGAAAGTGATGCATAAGCGTTTGAAATTGTATGCCTACGAAGTTTAGATTGTTCAGAAACTAAAGCCCGACGATAAGCCGCAACGGTTTGCATTTGCGGAGCTCATTCTGCACAAAATTGATGTGGAAAACACGTTCTTGGATAAAGTGGCTTTCTAAGATGAGTCAACATTTCATGTTTCCGGGCATGTGAACAGACACAACTGTCGCATTTGGGGATCAGAGAACCCTCATGAAGTCCGTGAACATGTTAGAGACAGTCCAAAGGTCAATGTGTGGTGCGCGTTGACTGTCAATGAAGTGATTGGACCATTCTTCTTCACAGAGCAGTCGGTGAATAGCATCATGTACCTTGACATGCTGCAATGTTATGCTATACTGCAGCTTATTTTTCAAAAGGATGGTGCACCGCCACACTGGGGAACGATTGTGCGGCGATACCTGGATGAACAATTTCCACATATCACCACTCGATTTTTTTCTTGTAGGGATATGTAAAGAACCGCGTGTACTCCAGCAAAGTGCGTGATCTTGATGAATTAAAGGAAAGGGTTGTGGCCGTCATTGCAACAGTGACACCTGAAATGCTGCGGAATACATGGCGTGAAATCGAATATAGAATGGATATTCTGCGAGTCACTGCAGGAGCACACGTGGAAGTGCTGAACCTTCGAAACATTACAGAAAAAAACTGTTTGAGTTGTACTTTTCAATGATGTTCACAAGAAATGTGTACATTTCTTGGTTAATAAAATATTCACTGTCAAAATGTGCTTAATAACACTCTGGCTGCCTTGCAAACTATGATATTTATGTAGAGAATTTCTTTTCTTACATACCTGTTCGTATGGTTTTCTGACAATCATGATAATAGTTGCTTCCACCTTGTATATCTCATGACCAACAATGCAAATAAAAGTTTGTGCAACAATAGGCATCAACAACGGTGTCAACACGCAGTGCACCAACTCTATGGAAGGATCAACAATATAGGTCTCATAACCAACAATGCAGTGCAAAGTTTGTGCAATATAGAATCCAATGCATAGAATTCCTGTTATTCAGGCTGTTCTTACAGAAGAGAATTCTTAGTACCTAACAATTTCTTGAAAATCTTTAAAAATGATCAGTAACTGGAGGTAATGAGTAGAAGACTAATGAGAAAGAGTGAAAGACGATAGGGGAATTACTCTTTTAGCTCCGTGCTATATTGAGCAAATGGTAAGGAAGTAAATAGAAGAATCAGCGACGCCTAGACTATGCAAAGTGATAAATGGCCAATTTTTGCCTCAAGACATCGAAAGAAGAAAGAAAATTGCAATAACATCAAGTGTATATCTAAATTAAGATTACGTGAGTAAAAAATTATTAGACTAGAAAGTATTTTTGGAGAAGTTCGTCAATTTTGAGCCTTTAAAAAATTATTTTTTGGAAAATCAAGTCCCGGTATATCAGTGAATAGGTAAATTCATGTCTTTCGGATTTTTTTAGAATGGATAATCCCTATCGCTCTATATTGTAGTGATTGAGTTATTGTTTAACTAATTTAGAGGTTTAATTTAGGTTTATGAGGTTGTTCTCTTTACCTACAAGAGTAATTATCCTGGGCAACGCCTGGTTCTCAGCTAGTTGGTTAAATAATAACTCAATCAATATAAAGCAGAGCAAATATATATGAAAAATATCCAGTCAATGAAAAAAAGAAAAAACAGGAGTTCTAGGTGATATAACGGGTCTATACCTAAACTCTTTTTGACTTGCCTAACCACTACGGAGCATCATCTAGATAACAATCGGGTGAAAGCTGAGCGCTCTTTGCTCTGGCTGATTGTGGAGGGAGAGTTAGTCGAGATGCGCAAGGCAGCTGCAAAACTGTGGCAGCATGCCGAAGCGATCTGGTGGCCTCTCCTTTAGAAATCAAAGTTCGTGCTGACCCATCACTCATCAATCATTACCCTTATCCTTATTATTATGGACAGTTAGGTGCAGGACAATAAAGAGGTCCTTAGGAGTACTGGCATGGAGGAACATTGAAATGGGGTTATCTTGATGTAAACGCTTCTGTGAAGAAGTCGCAGTAGATAACAAATCGAATAGCTTCTCCTTCCAATTTTAAATGTGCAGATTCTTCATTGAAGTGACTTAATTAGACTCCCAGTGAAACAAAGATATATCTCCTCAGCATTGGTTTAGTCAAATATATTAAAATGTTTTTTCCACCGAATTTTGTGAGTAGAAATTTGGTAGCCCCAGCATGCGTTTTAATCATCATTGGAATCTGGAACCTCAACATTCTTCAAAACGATTTGAAGCAAGAGATTTCTACAAGTGATTCATAGTCAAGTGATTGGCATGCGAACGTTGAGAGAGGAAGACGACTTCGCATTTGAAATCTTCTGTTGAAATTAGTGGGGAAACTTTGAGACCTCCAGTGGACTCACTCACTAATCGATCTGTATTATCTTCAGTCGTGATTGTTTTGTGTTTCAAGCTGAATTGTGTTGTGTGAAATCATATAATGGCCTGTTTAAAGTGAAAAGTGTTTTGTGACCAAGATTAGATTAAATGTCATCACAAGTCTGCAGATGTCTGGAACTACATAATTGTAAGTAGAAAGAAATATTTAGATTTACAAGACTTCTTGATTGTCATGACAAAAAGTGAGCAATTCAGTTTAACTGACATTTATTCATGTTTTGCATTTTATCGTAGCTATAACTAATTGGGGAATTTAGAATTAACTTTCTACTTGAATGTTATTTCTATCTCTTCTTTCCTTAGATGTAAGTTTTTATTTTATTTCTTGTTTCTCATTGGTATGTTTTTTGTTTAACTTTGAATAATAAGACTTTTATTTAATTCTTATCATTGCTTTCTTATTGAAAAACTAAGACACAACCTGGTTCTTCTTTAAAGAATTCAACCTTTGCCATTGATTGTTTTAAATGAATGAATACTGAGCTGGCTTTTAAATGATTTTTAATATTGGATATTGGTGCTGATTTGAGATTAAGGAGGGGTGGTCCATACAAATTAACAATGGTTACCATGGCACCCAACGTGTAAGGTAATGCAACTAAAGAACATAGGTTTCAATGGCGCCTAACGTGTGAGGCAGTGTTTGTGAAAAAAGCGAAGGAAAGGAGTTAAATTAACCATTGAGAAGCAATCTTAAAAAATATTTCTTTGCCTGAGGATAGTTGATAAACAAAACAAAATGTAGGGAGAAGCATTAATATAGTTAGATGGGAATAATGAAGCAGAAGTAGCCATAATAAGGGCATTAATGAAACATATGGATATATTAGAGATATCGCTGTTGTTACTGGGGATAATAGAAATCAGAGGCAAGAAAGGGAAATATATTAGCCAAATTGGAGACTAATGAGTGTAAGAATTTTGTTGATATGGAATAGAAAGAAATTAGAGGAGAAATAATGAAGTCAGAGAAGACAGTCACGATTTATAGGAAAAAGAGGAAATAATAATAATAATAATAGGGAGAATAATCTTGATAGCAGAATGAACAATAATAAGGAGAATATTATTGATATTAAAAGAAAATAATAATAAAGAGAATACAGTAGACATTGGAGAAAATAACAGTGAGGACAATAAGATTGAAAATAGGAGTAAGAGAATAGATAGTAAGAATACTACTGGTAATAATAAGGAAATTATTGTGGATATTAGGAGTAATAACGAAGAGAATTTTAATGGTAATGAAAATATTAGTGGTGTTCAGAGAAATAGTCAGGTGAACTATATCTTGGGGAAATCAAGTCAATTATGAGGGGAGATAAGGATAGGCCCAATATAGGTAAACATGTTAAGTTTAGTGTTAGTGTACAATGTGGTGAACAAACAATGGAGGCATTTCACGGGTACATTAGGGATATTATGGAGATTTAAAGATATCATGGATATGTAAGGGGTATTAGGTGATTTAAATGGATTATATGGAGATAGATAAGGTAATTTTAGGTTAATAAAGATATGTGTCAGTTGTTTTCTTGGGTCATTGAGGTGTAAAAAGGAAAATTATGGTAATGTGAGAATTTAGTTATGGTATTATTGAAAAGTTTGGGAATTATACTTGTGAATTAGGGATTATGAGAATTTAGATTTTGAAGGTATTCATTGAAGGGGGAGATCTACTTGGAGGAGTGACACTGAGTATGTTCATTCTTTCATTTATGCATTTTACTTATAAATATATTAAGAATATTTGTTTTATTTTGATTATGAGAGTATGTGAGGTTATCACGTGTTCGGTCTATAATCCATTATATAAAGGAATTTGGTCACTGGATTATTATTAATTTGGTCCAAGTATAATTCAGATTTACTGTGGGAGTACGGTCATATAGGGATCAATTTCTGACCATTTCAATCGAATGACGTGCATTAGGGATAAACAATTGAAATAATATGAGCGCCATATCGAATATCTAAATAATTGAAGTTTGCTATGTTCCAATAGCGCTGCATGGAAATCATGTTGCTTAAGAATGGCGCCCGCTTTATCAACAGATCAGATATGCAAGGTTGTTGAATGGTATTTCGAGACATAATCAACTGTAACCGTGCAAAAAAGTAACGGAAGGAGTATAAGTGTCGAGATACACCAGGCAAGCATGCAATCATAGATTTTGTGAAGCAATTTTGTGCCACCGGATGTTTAACCCAGAGAAAGGGCAAGAAAAGGTGGCGGCGAAGTTCGTGTTCGAACGGCCGAAGTTGTTGAAAATGTTCGCACAAGATTGGTCGATTCTCTTACCAAAAAATCTGTTTACCGCCTATCCATTGAAAAAGGGCTGTCATACACAATGTTCGCTTTTGGGGTTTCCAGCACCCGTATGAGATCCATAAGTCACAACTTCATCCACGAAAGGTTATAGCTTGGTGCGCGATTTCCAAAAGAGGCATCATTGGTGCGTTTCTTTATGAGGGCACAGGAATTGGTGCTATAAATTTATTGACTGGTTATTTTTAATGTTTTCATGAATCTTTTACGTAAGTGTCTTTTGGTATTTTGTTTTTATTTACGATCTGTTTTTTCATATTTTATTAAGCGATGCTGATTGGCAATCAATTTTTAAATTGTTGTTTTAAGATTGTTTTTAAAAGGCATCACCAACAACTACGTTTGACGAGTTACATTGTCGGAGTGATAAAATTCTCCATACTGAAGGGACTACGAATAATATGTAAAACATGAATTCTGAGTGAAATATTGGGAATTCATCTAAAGTTTTCTTTACTTGCCTCTCCACTGCGAAGCATCACCAGACATTTTGGACTCAAGTTTTTCTTGCCCCTGACGTAGAAGCTTTTATATCCTCCTGTTCTTTTCGCAACTCCATTTGTGCAGATGTTACAAATGCCCGTATAGCTTTTTCTCTTTCAGTTCAAGAATTATAAATTTTTGACAGTCGTCTGGGTGTTTGATAGGAAGCTCAAGTGAGACACGCATGACTCCTTTGCCTCATCAATAGACGATGCCTTATTATAGTTCTCTAACAAATCATTTTATGTTGATTAATAATAATTCTAGGAAACGAACGTACAAGAATCGCATTTTAAGCATTTCATTTTCCAAAATATACATTCACGCACAGAATATGTTCTAAATGTATTTTATGGGATCTTTGGATGTTTGAATCCGATGTGCTACCAAATAAACTAGGAGATAACCCCAGCCTGGCTCAGAATTTTTTTTGGATAAATTTTGCAATATCTTAAAAACAAACACATGATAAAGCATGGAATTAATACAGTAAAAATTCTTAATGAATATTGGAAAAATATTTCGAAGACTTGAAATAGATGGCCTCATCAAGGATGCTACTGCTTGTCTAAATAATTTATTGTCCACGTAATCTTACTTTAGATGTGCACTTGCTGTTGGTAAAATTTTCTTCCCATTTATCTATTTGTTCAGTCTAGCAGTCGACTATTCTTCTATTTACTTGCTTACCATTTGGTCAATACGGTTTGGAGCTAAAGGAATGCTTCCTCTCGCGTCTTCCCTCTATTTTTCAATAGTCTGCTAACTCTCCTATTACTGATCATTTTTAAAGTTGTTCTAGAAAATATTAAGCACTAAGAACTCTCTTTACTAAGAAAAGCTTGAATAACAGGCATTCCATGTACTCTTACAATTTGAAACTTATCTATGTTGCACTAATTTTGCCTTGCATTGTTGGTCATGAGATATATATTGTTGATCCTTGCACTGTGTTGCTGCAAGGATCACCATTGTTAATATGTATTGTTGCACAAAATCTTTTTTGCATTGCTAATCAATGTTAACATATTGTTGACCCAGGCAGAATGTTCTTGATTACGAAGGATGTTTGTGGGTTTGTTTGCGGGCTTGTTTGTCTGTTTGTGTGAGTATTGTATAAAAAGCTACAACCTTTATTCCGATCTTGATAAAATCTTGCATACTTGTCCTTCAAACTATGTGGAAGTTCACAGTCTACCTCAGATTTCAGAAAAATGGTAATTATTAAAAAAAATGATATTCATGGCAGGGCATATTAATACGAAATACCTCATTACCAACAATGCAAGGCAAAGTTTGTGCAACAATAATTATCAACAATGGTGAGAACACGCATTGCACCCTAGGCAAGGATCAGTAATAAACATCTCATGACTAACAATGGAAGGCAAATTTTGAGCCATGTAGATAAGTTTCAGTTTGTAACAATGCACAGAATTCCTATTATTCAGGCCTTTCTTAGAAAGGAGATTTCTTAGTACTTAAAAATTTCTTGGAAATCTTTAAAAATGATCAATAACTGGAGATAATGGAGAGTTAGCAGACTATAGAGAAAGCGGTGAAAGACGACTGAAGAAGCAATCTTTAATCCGTGCCGGTATACATTAAGAGCTTCTACGTCAAGAGCAAGAAAAACTTGTGTATAATATATCTAGTCCCAGCATATCACCTAGAAATCTGTTTTTTAATATTTTTCGAAGAATGGATAGTCCCTGTACTCTGTGTGGTATTGACTGAGTTATTATTTAACCAATTGAAAGTTATGATTTAATTTTTTGAGATTGTTCTGTTTAACAACAAGTGTAATTATCCTGGGCAATGCCAGATACCTCTTCTAGTTGTTCATAAGTATTATTGCACAAACTTTGCCTTGCGTTCTTGGCATGAGATATCTCTCATTAATATGCTTTGCTATGACTATAAATATCGATTTTTTTATTATTAACTATTATTTTTCTGAAATCTGGGGTAGCCAGTGACCTTTCTCATATTTTGAAGGTCAATCATGCAAAATATCAATCAGATCGGAATAAAAGTGTAGATTTGTATAAGAAACAAACAAACCCACCATTAGACCCACAAACAAGCATCCTTATATATATAAAATGACTAGCTGCGTACCCAAAAAAATCACACATATAGGTAAAGAGAACAATCTCAGAGAATTAAATTATTATTTCCAATCTACATATAATAGGATGTATAGAAGGAAGTTTATTTGTTTGTGGGGTTGTTTGTGGTTTTATTTGTTTGTTTGTTTGTTTGTTTTGTATACTTATCTACAGTTTTATTCCGATCGTGATAAAATTTCGCCTAAATGACCTTCAAAGTGTGAGGAAGGTCACTGTCTACCTCTGATTTCCGAAAAATATAATTATTGATAAAAAATCGATATTCATCGCGATGGCAAGCATAATAATGAGAAATATCTGATGACCATAAATGCAAGCCAAAGTT
>JAHWFO010061390.1:0-58952 GCA_023313115.1 Rhysida immarginata | reverse complement strand
GGGGGGGGGTATGTACTCCAGGATCGTATTTATATGATTAGTATTAGACAGAAAAGCCGAAAAAATGCTTTGGTTAAGATTTTTTAGATTTTTTAGATTTTTTAGATTTGCTGACTTCGGCCTAGTTCTTCTTGAAGTTGCATCGCTCCTTTCATCATTTTGTGATTCCTGCCCATCCAAATTCCATGCGCTGTAAGTTTGGGCGGGACATCTTCAGTTTAGCTCGACACAAAAATGGAACTTTGATACTTGCATAGTGTTTGTTGATACCATTGTTGCATTGTTGGCCATGAGATATTTCTCATTAAAATGCTCTGCTCTAACCATGAATATCGATTTTTTATCAATAATTATTATTTTTTCGAAAAATGAGGTAGACAGTGACGTTCCTCATTGAAGGTCATGTATGCGAAGTTTTATTAAGATCAGAGTAAAATTGTAGATTTGTATAAATATCAAACAAACAAACTAACCCATAAACCAACCCACAATCAAACAAATAAACATACAAACATTCTTCTTTACATATATAGAACTTTATACACAAGTTTTTTTTGCCCTTGACGTAGAAGCTCTTAAACCCTGTTGCTCTATTCGAAACTCCCGTTGATCAAATGTTACGAATGGCCGTATGGCTTCTTTTGTTTTAATTGCAGAGTTTCTCTGACCAAAACTCGTTCCTTCTCTTTCCTTTCTAGATGATATACTTTATCTAAACTCTTCTTAACTTGACCCACCACTGCGTAGCATCTAGACTTATTTTAGATACAAGTCTTTCTTGCCCGTGACATAGAATCTCTTACACTCTCCTGATGTATTCGAAACTTTCGTTGTTCAGATGTTTCCATTGCCAATATAGCAGTTCTGTTTTAGTGGCAAAGTTTCTGTGACCTATACTCGTTCTTTCTCTTTCCTTTTCTTTTTGCCAGTTGTCTGGATGTTTGACAAAGAAACTTAGAGGACAAACGCGTGACTGCTTTGCCTCATCGATGAATGCTGCCTTGTTAATGTTTTCACTGCATCGTCATTTTATGCTCATTATCAATAATTCTTGGAAACGAAATTTTAATCATCTTATTATCAGCTTCTGTTACTAAAATATACACAATCCCACAGAATATAGTCACAATCTATTTTTATGAAATGTTTGGATCTGATGTGCTACCAAATAAGCTAGGTGATAACCCCGGCTTGGCTCGGACTTCTTTTTTGAATAAATTTTGAATATCTTAAAAATATTGACATGAAAACGCTTAGAATTGATACAGTAAAAATTCCTAATGAATATGCGAAAAGTAAAATTTTAAAGAGTCACAAAGGATGGACCACTCCAAGGATGCCACTGCTAGTTTAAATAATTATTATACATGACCTCATGCTTTGAAGGTCATGTATGCGAAATTTTATGAAGATTGGTCTAAAATTGTAAATTTGTATAAAAAACAAACAAACCAACTCACCCACAGAAAAACATCCTCCTTTATATATAGAGACAGAGAAGAGACCAGCAAAAGACCTGGCGTTGCCTGGAATATTTACGCTTGTAGGTAAACAGAATAACCTCTAAAAGCTAAAATAAATCTCCGAATTTGATTGTTTGCGCAGTCTGCTCGCTAGATCGCGCAGTCTGCTCAATCATTTGGCGAACGTTCTAGGGTAATTCTATTTATATGGAAAACTAGCAGAGGACCTGGCGTTGCCCGTGTAATTACACAGTAGATAAACAGAACAATCTCAAGAAGTTTAATAAACTGAAGTGTTTTTTGAAAATATTCTGTATTAGGTATGCTCTGCTAAAATGCGCCAAACACACACACACACACACACACACACACACACACACACACACACACAGAAACACAGACTGACTCACACACACACACAAAAAAAAAGCATATACTTACTTTGCCCATTAGCTTGAAAGCTAATAAGGGAGCCGAAGGAACACACGTGTTTCTCCTTTGCCTCATCGAGAGAGACATATCTATATCATCTATTATATCTATTTCCTGTTTATTGTTACTAATTCTTGAAAACGAATGTTCTATCATTGCATCATCATTTTATGTTCCTCTTTAAAATTCTTGGAAAAGAACTTTCTATCATTGTATCATAATTTTGTGCTGTTTGTTTTTGGTGAATTGCGTGTTGATACCATTGTTGATACCTATTGTTGCACAAACTTTGCATTTCATTGTTGGTCATGACATATATATTTTTAATCCCTGCCTTGTTTGTGGACTGCGTGATTATACCATTGTTGATACCTATTGTTGCACAATCTTTCCCTTGCATTGTTGGTCATGAGATATATGTTGTTGGTTCGTGCAGAGTATTTGTGCATTGCGTGTTTATACCATTGTTGATACCAACTGTTGCACAAACTTTGCCTTGCTTTGTTGGTCATGAGATATTTCTCATTAATGTGCCCTGCTATAACCATAAATAACGATGTTTTTACCAGTAATTGTTGCTTTCCCGAAATCTGAGGTAGACAGTCACCTTCCTCATGCTTTGGAGGTAGAGTATGCAAAATTTTATCAAGACCGGAATAAAACTGTAGATTTCGATTAGAAAGAAACAAACCCAAAAACAACAAACAAACACATAACAAACAAACAGACCCACAAATATCCTGCTTTATATAAATAGAAAGTTATTTTTTCAGCCTCAAAAATGCGATTATGAGATTAGTGTTTTTATTTTTAGATGCTTCATAACTTTTTTAATTATAAATTTTGCGAAAAAAATGAGATTCTGGCTTAAAGAAAATCTTTATCGGCTAAACCATTGGTGATAAAAATTTCAAGTACTTCGTGGCCAATGGAATCACTACAATATAAAGCGAAGTGACTATCCATTCTAAGGATTTTCCAAAAGACAGGAATTTACCTCTCCACTGAAAAAATCCATTCTAGGTGATATACCTGGACTTGATTTACCGAAAAAAAAAAATTTTAAAGGCTCACATTGGATGCACCTCTCCAAGGATGCCTTCTAGTCTAAATAATTTTTTACTCAAATAATCATACCATTTTCTTTTCTTTCTTCACAGCCTTCGTCTCACATGAGTGGAGACTAGCTGATTGATTTTAGCAAAAGTTCGCATAAAGTTTATTACCAGGAAGAAGTTTTAGGACATATGATCAATGGACTTTAAGGGGCCTTGAATCTTTGTAAGGAGATCAATATCTTTAAGGAAGGTGAAGAGTAAGGAGATAATGATGCGCTTATTCTTCTGATAAAGAGGGGAAGCAAGAAGAATAATTTGAAGCGACGGGGGTATGTTGCAGCAAGCCAAGCCAGATAGCAACACAGCCCTCTGGCGGCGAAGAAGAGGACATTTTAGAAGAGCGTGCTCGAATGTTTCCGGCAATTCACATTTGCATAGCGCCGAATCCAATATATGGAGCTTATGACGAAAATAATTTAGAGGTAGATAACCAGCCGGAATAAGGTTTATCTTTGAAGATGTGAGAGTCATCTGGAGGCAGAAGTGTTAACCATCGATCACCAGAATTAAATTCTTACAATGACTTCCCTTTGTGTCTAGAGTCCATGCACCATTCCATCGCACCAATAAGCCGTTTCGAACAACAGTGCCAAGCGCCTGGGTGTCAACACGTGACAAGTTCGCCGGCTTTGCACCCACTCGCCTCCGGTACGCCAGCTTGTCCGCCAATTCATTTCCGTAGAAACCATAGTGACCAGGGATCCAGATAAAGCAGATAACATAAGCTTTTGATCTAAGTAATAGGAGTAGATTCACCACATAACCCAGCAGGATTCTGAAATACGGCCCTTGTTTAGGGCTGACTGGATAGCTAGAATAGCAATCTTGGAGTCGGAAAGAATTTGATAGTGACCTGGGGGGAAAGAAGCAATTTCAAGTAACGCTCTATGGATAGAAGTGAGTCCTAGTTGATACGAACTGGTAGCAGGAAATTTTTTGAGAAATTTTGGCTCTGTTCCTTAAGTAAATCCCAACGCCACCCATCAGATCAGGCGGTGATAGGGAAGCATATACACAGAAGCTCTTTGGGAATTTGTCCTTAAGGTAATTAACTAGAAGGGGGTCACGTTTTTGGTAGAGGGGAAGTCCAATATCCAGGCCGGCACATCGGCAACCAAGTCACTCAGAGAATCCATATCAACAGGGTTAAGAATGATCGTTTCGCAGAGCTTTAAGTGGCCGCACTGAAATTCAGCAAGGATCCGAGAGACGAGCAACTTTAGGCGAGTAGACTTAAGTATAAAATTGCAATTTTCCGCTAGAGAACGAGACTCTTGAAAATTCTCAGATGTCAAACCATAAGCGGAGATAAGAGATATCACTTTCGCCTCCCACCTAAGGGGGGGAAGAGGAATATTGGAGTTAATGTATAGTGTAGCACAAGGGGAGGAGAGGACTGCGAGTAGGCTGTGACGGATGATTTTCCCCTCCTCTTTTAGAAGGGGGTCGACAGCGCTTTTTGAAGCGAGGAGCAAAAGCAGTGCTGAGAAGTCCGGTATCCTAATAAGCGCTCTCATAAGGGATGAGGATTCGCCCCAAGGCGGCCCCCACCTGGCTTTCACTGCTAGTTTAACTCGAGCAAAAGATTTTTCTAGTTCACTCTTCATGGACCGAATATGCACTCGCCAATTCAGCTTGTCGTCAATAATAAATCCCAGAAATCTATGGCTGCGTCTTAACGGGAGGCGAACGCCTTGTAAATAAATAGTCAAGGGAGGGGGAGGGCCGGATCGCACAAAACACATAATGATCGTCTTATCCGGGGAGAAACAGATAAAATTATCCCGTCCCCAGTTGGCAAGGGAGTCACAAGTGTCTTGTAGGAGAGCTTTGACACTCGGGATAGAGTTGTGCGAAATCCAGAATGCGATGTCATCAGCAAACACACTCTTCCCCAGTGCCGGTGAGACATGGCAAAAGATGTCACTTATAAATACGTTGAAGAGGGTGGGGCTCAAGACAGATCCTTGGGGGAGTCCGTGATCAGCCCTGGACCAAATAATCCCGCTCGGAGATTTAATTCCCACTCTTCTCATCCTTAAGAAGGAGGAAATCTAAACAATAATCCTTTGGGGAACATTAAGATCTATTAGTTTATTTGCCAGTAGAACGTGAGAAACAGAGTCGAAAGCACTTTGATGTCAAGACAGGCAACACCCGTAGCCTCGTTGTTTTCTTTGGCCGCCAGAATATCGTCAATCAATCTGTAGACAGGTAAAGTGAAATTATGACCCTTCCTGAACCCAAAAAGATGTGCTGGGAGCAGGCTGTTCACCTCCAGATAGTGCTGTAGTCTGTCGTTTACAAGCCTTTCAACGATCTTAATAAAGCATGAGCTGAGGGCAATAGGTCTATAGCTGGAGGGGTCCCCAGGAGGCTTACCAGGCTTGAGCACAGGATGAATCACTGTGCCCTTCCATTTCGATGGAATTATGCCAGTGACCCATGAGCTGTTAATTGCTGTCTAGAGGAGCCCTCTTTGCGCTTCATCTAACTTCCTGAAGGTGATGTTGATAAGGCCATCTGGACCCGGAGAAGAGCAAGTAGATCTGAGGGCTGATTCTAGTGCTGACATTGAGAAAGGCTGCTCCCACATGGAGATGTCACTAGAAGGGCAGACAGCAGGTGAAGGGTGTTTAGGCCAACACAGAAGGACGGGTCGGATTTTAATAGTGAAGGACAGGATGGCTCTAGCTGACTGCTCAGGGTTCAGGAAATCGCCAGAATTATTTCTCACTAGTAAGCTGCGAGGGGGGGATCGTCCGTGAAAAAGCTTTAGGGTTTTCCAGATGCTCTCCGGGCGTTTTTTTTGATCTGAGTAGACCAAAAGAGTCTCTTACGCCTCTTGAGAATCTTTTTGCAGAGAGCTTTGGCTTTTTTGAGGGCTATCCAGCAGTCAGGGCATCTGCATTTTAAGAAAAATTCTCTTAGCTCTGTTTCTAATCGAGGTCGCCTCAGCACACTCATAGTCCCACCAACAGGGCTTCTGAGGACTGGGGCTCTTGATGTCCTTTTTGGAGGACATAGCCTGAAAAGTTTGGAGTTGTTCGATGATATCGAGGGCATGGTGTAGTCTAGGAGTGGACGGATTTGGAGCAACCCGCAGAGAGCAGTGCAAGGACGAGTATAGGAAGTACGAGATGCAGTCCCCAGAGGGGGAAAGTTACAAATCGGGGATATGTAGAGGCAAACAGGCTGGTGGTCGCTCCCGTAGGCGCCTGGATATATAGTAAAGAGAAAACGAAAAGGGCACTTATTGGACACAAGGGAAGATCTAAGTTTGCTGTGGGCCAGTCAGGTCGAGAAGGCTGGTAGGTATGCTCAGACGTGTATAGCACAGAGAAACCAAACTGAAACTGGAATTCCTCCAAATATCGTCCATTTAGATTATAGCCTGAGCAACCCCATGCAGGGCTTTTTGTATTCAAGTCTCCAATTACGATGTATGGAGGGGAGAAGGTGTTGATGATAGTACTCCATTTCTCCTTCTTGAGAAAACCAGGGACGTATATACAGTACAAGTGCAGCTATGTATCAGAGTAGTAGACCACCATATCAATGGCAACATCTTCTACATGTGCTGCTGATTTTAAGAAGTGTGGAATTTTGGGGGCAACGGCAACTAGATTGCCTCCACCATGCTTTTCTCTACTATTAACATAAGTATGAAAATTTTTGAATCTAGTAGTTATGAGTGATAGTTATGGACTTACTCTGGCTGGCTAATGCATCACAAGCGTGGAAAGCTGAGGCACCTTGCCACCACGAAGCTGTATCGGAGATCCAAGTAGAGGAACCTCCTGTCCTAGTCCCCATGAGCTTGAGGGCCTCCTCTATCAGTTTCGGGTCACCTTGTGAAGAGGTCTCCATGAGATTCATAATAAATAATTTTAAACCATTACTGATTAATTGGCCTACTGTATGGTTTCTCATCAGCGTTGGTTTGTCAAAGATGTCTAGGATATCTACTGGTGGCGTCTGGTTCGAGTTGGCACGAGCAGGGGGCTGCTGCTCTGCAGAGAATGGTGAGAGCTGTGACCATGGTATCTGAAGGAGAGAAGGGTCTTCTGCCAAAGGGGTAGGGTGATCCGATAAATGCTGCAAGAAGAAAGGACACGAGTCGTCCCTGCCACACGTAGTACAGGTAATACATGAGTTACAGGTTGCACGGTTTTCATTTGCGTGTAGAGGGGACTCAAACTTATCGACCAAACGTTGAGGAGTTGGCCTTTTAGAATTTGCTGTCACAGGCACTGATTTGGGAGCAACAGTGGAAGCATAGGAGCTTCAGCCCGGTATCAGATCGCCTAGCTCCAGGTCTGTTAGTTTTTTAGCCTCGTAGTACGACAGATACAAGGAAACCATCTTTGCCCTTATCAAGGATTCATACTTATAATAGCTGCACCCTCTGTAGTACGAAGAATGGCTTCCTGCACAGTTCGCACAAAGAGGAGTGGTTGACTTACAGTTGTCACAAACATGGGTTAGAGAAAGGCATTTTGAACAGGCAGCCTTATTCTTGCATCTGGCTTTCGTGTGGCCCAGCTTATGGCACTGGACACACTGCATTGGTCAAGGTGGAGGACGGGAGTTCGGGAAGATTTCATGCTCAAACTTGGGCTCCGCAGGAGGAGCAGGGAGGTTGAAAAATATCAGGAGCTTTCCGTAGCGAGCTCCGGCAAATGGTGGCGGGAATTTTCTGATTTCAGAGATGTGCTCACCTTGATCAGAGAGATCCTGTAATTCTTCTAGAGAGACTGATTGTCGTATTACGTAGATATAACCAGCAGAGGTAGTTAAAAATTTGGGTCCTTCGTAGAAAAGGGTGTACGCACCAATGTCGGTGAACTTGAAACAAGCTGCAGCGTGGGCCAAATTTAGAAACTTGACTAAAAATTTCCCCGAGTTAAGCCTGGTGACGCTGGGAGATTTTCTGGTGAGAGAGAAGATCATAGACGTGAGGAGACCAGGGGTAGTGGCCTCATCCAGAGTCGTAGTGCTTTCCTTTGATGGGTCGGAAGAGACATTTGCATGGGGACTTCCACGTGGACGAGTCACTGTAACCAGCAGCCATGGGCGGGCCGTTGATTAGCTATGGGACTGCTTTGTATAATACAGGATTTGAACTTAAGAGACGAGGGAGTTGTGCTCCCTCCAGGGAGGTCATGACCAGTAGAGAGGGCAGTATCAGAAGCAGATAGAGATGCCTTTTTCTGACCAAAGGCACTTTTTCCCCCCTCGGCGTTGTTGCCTTTTTTCTTCTTCTTCTCCTTCCTGGGGAGCGATTTGAGTGCAGGGGGATCAGGGGCAGATGCCTTGAAGACCGACGGTTTCCGCTGGGCATCACTCGCCTCTTACCCGGAGGAGAGGGACAGAATGATTTCCATCCCTCCACGTCTAACTCATAGTCCATATCCGCCCTCCCCGCGGAAGAGGAACGTCGGACGCGTGCATGGGAGGGAGGATCCGCCATCGCGTCCATCAGCAGTGAGGGCAAAAGCGTAAAAGAGCGATGTTCGAAACAAACAGAATGTCGGTGTTTATTTATTATTTCACAGGAGGACACAGCTAGGAGAAAAAGGAAAACCCTAGTAGGGTTACTTGATGTCAGAAAGCGAAGGAATGAGAACGGGGAAGCAAAGAAAGCTTTAACAGGGAAAGATTTTGATTATCAAGCCAAGAGCGATAATAGCTCGACTGTTATGGCCGCCATTATCTTTTCCTAATCATATCTTAGATGTACACTTGAAGTTGTTGCAATTTCCTTTTTTCTTTCGACGGTTTGAAGAAAAAATTGTCTATTCATCACGTTGTGTAGTCTAGCGGTCGCCGATTCTTCAATTTACTTGCTTACCATTTGCTCAATACAGCACGGAACTAAAGGAATAATTCCTCGTTGGTCTTTTACTCTTTCTGCTAACTCCTTATTGCCAGTTCCTGATCATTTTTAAACATTTTCAAGAATTGGTAAGTACTAAGAATTCTCTTTTCTAAGAACAGCCTGAAAAAGAGGAATCCTATGCATTGATTTCTATATTGCACAAACTATATTGCTTAGCAGAGGACCCGGGATAATTATGCTTGTAGGTAAACGCACACACACATACAGAAAGAAAGACGCACTTTCACCAATCGTCTGAAGGCTTGTTAGGGAGCTGACGGAAGACACGTGAAGAGAGAGAGACTGCCCTATCTATATTGTGTATTATATCCATTTCCTGTTCATTAATAATAATTCTGTTATTGTTTCATCATTATATGTTCATTGTTATAGTTCTCTGAAACGAATTTTCTGTCATTGCATCTCATTTTATGTTTATTGTTATAATTCCTTGAAAAAAACTTTCATTAAATTAAAATGAAACTATTATTAAATAGCAAAACACAGATAAATCGTATGCTTTTTATTTGATGATTCCAATTGAAGCAACTGCACACTTCTCGAGTCGCTTCAAAATGGCGGAGCATGCAGTTCAGGTCTGGTTCTCGAGCGGTATCAGCAGCGCAGATATTAATCTCTACGACCTGTAATTATTCTTTTAATCTCCATAACCGAAACAATGGTAAGCTCTAATAGCTATGCTTCTGAACAACTTCTCACATTTTCTGAAAAAGACGAGATTAGTCACTTTGTAATAATGAAAACAAAAGAACTCTCAAAAGATAAATTAAAATATGTAAAACGATAATATAAAATATCTGATTGAAAATTCGTATATTGTGATTTTTCGATATTAAATTTATTTTAGGGGTTTGTAATGTAGTCTATAAACTTTTTAAAATTTCTTCGTATAAATTACTCCAATATGAAGCTTATAACCTTTCGCAAGTTTTAACTCAATTGCTAATATGAATTGAAATAAAAGTATGTTGACATCACTTTTTTTTAACGGCAAACTAATTTTCCACACCTTACAGAAACTGACATATTTTATAATTTGGAATAATAAACTTTTAAACGCAACATTTACTGAAAAAATACCGTCAGTTGTATACCAAAACAATACAATCGTCTGCTATTCAAGTCTGGATTGGTTCTCAGCACTGCCTTGGTGAGAAAAAGACTTGGCGTGCCACTGAGTTTTAAGCTCTGGTTATAGTTATCTATTTCTAAGAGATACAAGTGTCTCCTTTGCCTCATTGAGAGATACTGTCCTATCTATATTGTCTATTATATTCATTTCCTGCTCGATGTTAATAATTCTTGAAAACGAATTATTTGTCATTACATCATCATTTTATGTTTATTGTTATAATTCTTGGAAACGAATGTTTTCTCATTGCATCATCATTTCGTGCTCATTTCATAATTTTATGCTCATTTGTTATTGGTAAACTAGCAGAGCTACCTGGCATTGACCGGGGTAATTACACTTGCAAGTAAACATGACAATCTCAAAAAATTTAATTATAACTTCCAATTAGTTAAATAATGACTCAATAAATATAACACAGAGCAAAGGGACTATGCATAACAAAAAAAATACAATAAACATGAATTCTAGGTGATATACCGGGACTTATCTAAAGACTTCTTCACTGGCCTCACCACTACGAAGTATCACCAGATTCTTAGGACTCAAATCTTACCTGCTTTTAACGTAGAGGCACTTATACGCTCTTGCTCTTTTCGAAACTCATGTTCAGCTGTTTCCAATGCCCGTCGGGGCATCCGTAGCCCAGTTGTCTCGCCTTGCTTAATGCAATAGTGGCGTTAAGCAACCTTGCTCGCAGCTAATCACAGGTAGGATGACCACCTGAAAATTTCCATCTCACCGCGTGCTTCGGAGGGCACGTAAACCAGTCGGTCCAGGCAGCTGCGACCATCATACAGCAGTCTTTAGAATATAGGAATGGCGCAAATCTACCCTTTGTACCAGATAATACCCGTATAGATTTTTCTGTTTTAGTTGCAGTTTCTCTAACCAATATTCGTTTTTTCTTTTTCGTTTTTAGACACCCAAAATTTTGCCAGCTATCTGGACATTTGATAGGGAGCTCAATGGAGACATGCAAGACTTCTTTGCCACATCAGTAGACGCTGCCTTAATAATGTTTTATCACTGCATCATCATTTTATGCACATTATTATTAATTCTTAGAAAAGAACGTTCAATCAACGCATTATCAGTAACTCAGTTTCTTAATTTTTATAAAATGTTTGGTGATAATCCCGGCGTGACCCAGGACTTTTATTTAGGGTGAATTTTCCAGTATCTTAAAAGTAGGCACATGAAAAATTTCAGAATTTACCTAGTAAAAATTCTAATGAAAATTCGATAAAAATTATTATAAAAGCTCACAATAGACGGATCTTTCCAAAGGTCAATACATGATGCAAACATAAATTATCAGTAGAATTGAGGTAAACATGCACTGTTCTATTCTTTTCTATACGTATAAATAGATTACATAATGTCTATAGTGTTCAATTTACACTGTTTTTATTTAAAGTAGGCTAGGATGTCGAAACCTAATCTGTTGAAAGTACAAAGTTTTTTGGTGGAAGGATGGATCATAATACTGTTCCTATTAACTAAGCAGGTGGATATCCTTGACAAAGCCGGGAATAAATGGCGAAACTAGTTGGAACTCCTGATGTCCCTCTGTTATACTGTAAGGCCATCACCTGTTTACAAAGTTTTTACCAATATAATATATATGGTGGGTATCTGTCAGTATTCATTAATTCATTCAGTAGCTTATTTGCAATTCATGGGAATCTAGAAAATTCAGGACTCTACGGTCATTCAGTTTATGTAAGATTTTGGAGTCATCCATTTTTGCTGTGTGGCCAATATGCAGAACATGCTGTGCAAAACTGGACCTTTCAAACCTGGACCTTTTTACCTCTATGGAGGCAAAAACAGTGTTATTCTGATTATTTTACTTAAGCCTACGTAGCTGAGATTTCAGTTCATAAATTCCCGAGCGTTTTTTCGATTCTGCGTGCTTAGTAGATTTTCGAATCTGCGTGCACTTTTGTATGTACCAAAGAGACGGGCGATTTTATCTAGAAATTTTGCGAGTTTTATATTATATGGTAAGATTATTAACCTTTTTTTTCTCCTTGCACGAATTTAAAGTGATATTTTCACTCTCTTCTCAAGTTTCTGCTTTAATTCGTCAATTATATTGTGGTTGTATCTGTTGTAGATGGCGAAAAGTCTGATAGGATGTAGGAGTTTTTCTTCTATCATTAGTGTTTTCAGCGCCCTCTTGATCATTTGAAGTAATGCTGCTATTTTGTGGGAGTAGCAGTGGTTGGATTTTTTATGAATTTATGATGGGATGAAGTTAGGTTTCCTGTATATGTTGAAGTGTAAGACAGGAGCTTCTCTCCATACCATTAAGTCTAGAAAAAGTTGTTTGCCTTCTTTCTGTGTCCATGGTGAAGTAATTGGTAAGGGCTAAGTTAATGATTTCAAGAAAATTGCTCTTAGATCGTGGTTCTGCCAATTGAATATGGTGAATATATCATCCACATATCTATACTAAACATTGGTGAAGAATGACAAACGGTGGGAGGCCTTATTTTCGAAATACCAGATGTAGAGATCTGCTAGAAGGAGCTTATAGAGCATCCTTTGTGTGTGCCATTGGTCATTTTGAAAAATTGTTGGTTAAATTGAAAAACATTATTGTTGCAGCATAACGTTGTGAGATCATCAAGTCCCTGTCAAATTATAATAAAATTTCATTGGCATGAAGGACATATTTAAGTACTGAAAGGGCTTCAATAATTGGTATAATTGGATACAAGGAAAAGATATACAATGAAGTAAACCTAGGTCCGTTGGGAATTTTAATATCTTAATTTTTTTTCAATAAGAACTAGACTGTTTGTAACTGATTACCAAATGATTACCAGTACTTGATATAAGCTCAGGAATTTATGAACTGAAATCCAATTCATGTGTTCTCAGGTACATAGGCCAGAGTAGAAGAATGATAAAAACACTCTTAAATGAATATCTTGCAATTATCAAAAGCGGAAAAGCATCATTTTGCATAGCATATCCTGCACACTGGGAAACCGCTAAAATGGAGGACTTCAAAATCTTATTTAAAGTGAATGATCCTTTATCCTGCAGAATTTTCTAGATCTCTTGAGATTGAAAAAGCCCACCAAATGAGTCAATGAATACTAACTGAAATCCAACAGACTTAAAATTGGCAAAAAAATTTGTCTTTTCATTAGATAACGTATTCACATCCTAGTCTCCATTATGTAAGAAACAGTTTAAAGTAAACACTGACATTATATTATCTATTTATACATATATAAAAGAATAGGACATTTATGTTTAACCCTAATTCTTCTGATAATTTTTATCATATTTACATCATGTTGTGACGTTTACTTGAATCTTAAATTACATCACATGTTTATTAGAATTGATTAATACTATTCTTCCGATTAGTTTATGATTTTAAGCTTTAATTTTCTAATTTATTTATATATTTCTTTATTTTCATTTATTTACTTCTATTTTTTTATTTATTTTACTCTGTTTTGTGTATTTATATTGTTTTGATTTTTGAATCCTATCACTGTGATATTTGGTTCTACGCAAGCCCCTTACCACTGTCCACCTTCATTCTGGAATGCATGCCCTCTGATTCTCTCCTGCCACCCTCGCTGTCTTTACACCCCCTCCCCCTTCTTTAGCTTTCAATATGGAAATCCTCTTCCCCCCACATCTGCCATTCCAAACTTTGGATTTCGTTGCACGCGATATTGCCATATTTAAAACTCATTAATATCTCTTTCAACAAGTTTAAATGTTATTTTTAACTATTATCGTTTACTTATTTTTATCTTTAAACCTGTTATAGCCGTGAACAAATGTATATCAAATGATTTGAGTTTAACTTCTGATTGACTGATATAATGTTGTTTTAAACTACTAATAATCCCCTAGCTTTGTAACCCCCCTTATTTGTATTTTCTTATGCTGAAGAAGATAGCATGGCGATCGAAATGTGCAACCATAAATAATAAAAGAACAAATGGTTAAAGTGATAGTGTATCTTAAGTACCTTAAGCAAATATCTATGGTAGATAAGGTGTTTGTTTCTCCTCTTATTAGGAGACCACAAAGCCTTTTTATCACCTTTGTGCAAATGATAATGATTTAACTTTTACAATAATTTTTCTAAATTTACTCTACGCAATAGATTGTAATGACAATGGAAGCAGGTGGTAATGAGATGTAAGCAAATTCTTTATCTGTGACACAGGCCTATCCACGGTAAGCAACCAATAGGATTGCGACTGATTCATGCTAAATATTGTTCTCCATTGACCATTTGTAGATTGTAAAGTTTGGTATAGTTTACACTCGGAAAATAAAGTTAAGTGTTTTCTCAAACTTCGTCATCTCTGTGTGTCTCGTTATTCTGTCCAATACACTGCTGATCCGGCGTTCTTCGTCATGCCAACCAACGGAAAGGAAACCATCCCAGTCATCACATATACCAACGCAGTCAGTATCTGATAACCTCCATTCTCCTTGATAGAAACTTTGGTTTTGTTCTGAAGAACCAAAGCCTAGTTTTGATTCATGTCAAACAACAAAAACGGACTTAACGGTAGAATCGCTGCCAGAATACGTGTTCCAAAAACTATGCAATGGAAGAAAAATCAACCAGAGGAAATGCCCTATGACGAACTGAAACAACAACTTCTGAAGGAATTCTCCATATCCAGTTCCGAAAGGTCAGGACAACTTTTAGAGATAGGGGACCGACAAGCAAAAGAGGTATGGCACATGATCGTTTCCCTTTGTGGCCTTCCCATATCAGACCCCAAAACTAGAAAATTGAAAGAAATTTACCTTAGAAAAAGAATATTGTTGTCAACATTACCACCCGATGTTCGAAAATTACTTCATGATACTGACAAAGCAAATATAGAAGACCTCACAAAAAAGCCGATGCGATCTTCGAAGCAAAGAAACAGTTAATAGAGGTAACGATATAGATTGTACAATACCTCAGGATAAGGCAGACAATAATGTGGCAGTGCAAAACAGAAAAATCCACAGGGGAAACCAAAACCATCGAACTTTTCGGGGATACCAAACCAACAAGGTATTTGCAGCTACCACAATCATGTATAGTAGGATGCACGTGAAATTCAAAAAACGCGCAGCATGGCCATGTATGGAAAACGCGGCCACCGTTATCTAAAAACAAAAAAAGCCACTACCGAAGCAAACCAAGTCGTTACCATTAAAGCAGGTTTCCTCATCAAAAACGAAATAACTGGTCAAAACTCCTTAGTAGATACAGGCACATTTAGATCAATATTTCCCACTATCAACGAACAAAAGAGGGTAGAACCCACTAGCGAATCCATAGAATCCACCGAAATCAATTGTTACTCGACGTGGCCTGCAAACGGCTAATCAAGCTTGAATCATATCTTCCAAAAAAACTCTACATAGTGAAGCTGCCTGAAAATGAAGAAGTTAACAGGTGCAGACCGATAGAAAGAAAACTTGCTGAAGTCATAGCTAAATTTCCAAAAGTCTTTAAACCAGAACTAAAGAACTTCCAGAAATCAAAAGTAACACACAACATCTATCACTACATATAACCAGTGGCCCTTCAGTATATTCGAAATTTCTTTGATTGCCCTAAAACATGCTGAAAATCGCAAAAACCGCGTTCGCAGAAATAGCATCCCTATGGGCGTGTGTTCAAAGGCAGCAACCCCCTTGGCATCCCTACTCCATATGTCCCTAAACCAGACAGAACCTGGCCCCCATTATCACCACCTAAATATGATCACAGGGCCAATTATCATCCAATCCCAATTATATCGGACCTCACTGCAAGCATCGGAAAGGCGACATCTTGTCAACAATCAATCTACCATAGGGCTATTTTCAGGTTGCCGTTCATCCCAATGATGTTGAACGTTTTTCATTTTACGCCATTTCGTTTATGCAACAGCAATGCTACTTTCCAGATGAAGATAGATCAAATTTTCGGCCACCTTCCCCATTGTCTCGTTTACGAAGATAACCTCTGTGCCCTCTCAGAAAGGAAAGGAGATCACGAAAACATGTAAATCAGGTTCAGGTTTTACAGTAACTGCCAGACAATGGATTTGTTGCACGCTTCGACAAATGTGAATTTAGTGCAACGAACATTACGAATGTTTAAGCACGAAAGGAATAAGTCTGCTATTTTCAAAAATCTCCGCCTTGAACGTTTTCCGCGACCCACGACTATAAAGAAACTGCATGACTTCATAGAAATGATGAACTACTACATCGGTTCATTCCTAGAGCAGGTGAGATTCTAAGTCCATTATATGAATGCTTATCTGGCAACAAGAAAACACTAGATTGCGGCCCGAATGAAGAAGTGACTTTCTTGTCCCAAAAAACGCAATGTAGCCATTCCGGTGCCACAACATAGCCGTTTCAGTGCCACAACGTAGCCGTTCCAGTTCCCAACCCACCACTGTTCTTAACCGCCCATGCCAATAAATTGGCCGCTGGAGACGTATTAGAACAAGAAGTAAACTACAAACGGCAAACTTTAACCTTTTTTCAGCAAAAAGCTCTGTAAATCAGGATGACAATACACCAATTTCGAAAGAGAACTATTCACGGTTTATTTGGCTATCAGGCATTTCAGATATATGTTAGGGGGTACCCCATACACGATATGTACAGACCACAAACCCCTAGTCACAGCTTTATCTAAGTTAACCGATGCTGAGATGGGCTGCCAAAAATGACATCTATCAGCCATAGCAGAGACTATGTGCCCCATACAATATCTCCCTGAAAAAAAGTACTGTTGCTGATGCACTATCCCATATTGAAATATATAACATGTAGCTAGGCATCGATTAAGAAGAGGTAGTAAATGTACAGAAGCGCGACATCCGAGTGCATGCATACAGGATGGGTCAAACAAACTCAAAATGGGAGGATGTGCCAATAGGGAATGGCAGACTCGTATGGGACATCAGCACAGGACGACCACGACCACTGGTTCCACAAAAACTTCGCTGTGACGTTTATAAATTCATCCATGAGTTAGCTCACCCCTGTATGTGCACCACCACAAGGTTGGTAACTGAAAAGTTCATTTGCCACGCCATCAATCAAGACGTGAGCACATGGACGACATGCTGCATCAAATACCAGAACTGCAAGATCCACTGTCACGTAAGATCTAGTGTAGGATAGTTTCCACAACTGACATAACATTTTGTCTACATCCATGTCAACATATTTGGTTCCCTACTTCTATCAGAAAGCAAACCGCTACCTATTTAAGTGACCAACCAATGAACATGATGGTTAGAAGCGATCCCCTTGGAACAAGTTGCAACAGCAGCGTGTGCAGAAGCGTTCCTAAGTTCCTGGATTTTACGTTTTATTGCGCCAGAAAATATTACTTCAGATAGAGATACAGCATTCACGTCCGAATTATGGTTATTCCTTACCAAAATACTAGCCTCCTGACAACATCATACCACTGGATACCACCCTGAGGCTAATGGTTTGATAGAGAGGTGGCATCGCTGACTTAAGGCGGCATTGACAGCCCAATTACCTTGGGTGCTCTTTGGATTAGGAAATGCCACTAAAAATAACTGAACTACTGTACTCCCCAGCTGAGATAGTCTACGCTTAGCCATCGGACATTCCTGGCGAGTTTTTCCCACAAAACACTCATAAGGATGCCAAACAGATCGAGCGCCTCAAGAAAATTCTTGGAAACTTCGCCCCTTGCCTGCCAACATACCGCGACAGAAAAACCAGACAAATGGCAAATGACCTAAATACCTGAAAGTTCGTATTGTTGCGAGAAGATGGGCATCACCTTCTCTTATCTTCACCATACAGAGGTCATACTATGTTCTCAAAGGAGGAGAAAAAAGCTTCAAATTACAGCAAGAAAAAAGACAGGCTGAGGAGTCACGATTGGCCCCCTCAAAGAGGATATATCGTAGAAGTAGATGCCGCCCAATACAAGCGTTCGGGACAGATCTCAAAACCCCTATAAAGACTGACTTCCGGGATTTTAAAAATTTTGAGGGGAGGATTGTAATGGCAACGTAAGCAAGCGGTAATTATATCGTATCTGTCTATTTCGTTATATTGTCCATTACAAAATCCATTAAAACCTATATTTGTTGCCTGATACAATGCAAAACTTGGCGTACTATCCCATTAAGTCATCAAGCAAATGAATTAGTGTAAAAGCAATAACCCAATTATTGCCAAAGTTAGGGCCGCATCACAGCTTCATTATCTTAACCTTGTCATTAATAACTAATTTTCTATGTTGGCAGAAACAGAAATTGAATTTTATGCCCTCCAAAGTTTCCTTAGCGTGAATCTTCATCCTGTGTTATTTTTAAAATTCACACCGTAAACACCATATAAATAAAGCCAAACTTTTTAGGATTAAGAAGAATCTTAAAAATATTAAACATATATCTTCTAACCATATGAAGCTTCCAGATAACCATGTCATATTTAATAAATAGAGTACACAATTTAGCTTGAAAAATCTCGATTTTTCTGAATAGGGTTTAAAATTCTCCATTAATGATACTAAGGAAGATTTAATAGTACTGCTACCTTCCATTATGTTTGGATCTCAACACTTAGATAAAACCCAGAATGAGGACTTTAAGTAATATGTCGTAATCAACTTATAAAAAACTTAACAGCCACAAGGAAAATCAAAGAGACATACATTACAGAAATATTTTTAAAAAGCTTAAAAAAAAAGATATTTTTTATAAACGACGAAACAAGCAATCACCTTGTGATAATTGATAAAGATGGATTTTTATGTGACAGTCGACACGTACAATTAAATGAAAACACTTTGAATAAATAACCAATCATGTCAAAGAATGTTTCAACAAATGTAAGACCCTTTTATAAAGACCATAAATGCAACCAGTTTCTTCCTAGCCATCCACACATCTGAGACTTAAGTGGATTAAATATAGGCCTGTCGCTGAAAATATAAACTCCCCAACTTTCTTGCCGCTAATTACCTTCTCCTACACATTCAGAAATTGCATTACCTGGAGAATACTATTAGTCTTGAGCTTATTGACAAAATTAAAGATGTTAAAATTCCCAACTGACATAGACTTATCTCCTTTGTTATCATTTCCTTTTATACCAATTAAGGAAGCCCTTTCATTATTTCAAGAAGTCCTTCAGGACAATGAATCCCGTTGGGAATTGCCAGGGATTTTAACAGCATTGTGTCGCAATAATAATGTTTTTCAATTTAACCAACAATTTTTCAAAATGAATAATGGCCCACTCATGGGATGCAGTATCAGCTTCTTTCTAGCAGATTTCTACATCAGGCATTTAGAAAATTAGGCATTCCCTAGTTTGTCTTACTCTCCCAAGGTTTGGTAAAGATATGTGGATGATATATTCGCCATATTCTACTGCCAAAACCACGATCTAGACAATTTCCTGACAGAAATCTACAACGTAGCCCTTTGCATTTATTTCACGGAAACAAAGAAATAAGGCAAACTAACTTTTCCAGACTTAATAGTACAGAGAGAAGGTCCTGACCTACACTTCAACATATACAGGAAAACTTAGTTAATTTCATTATATATTCATGAAAAATCCAACTACTGCTATTCCCACATAATGGTAGCATTACTTCAAATGATCAACAGGGCGCTGAAAACACTAATGATGGGGGAAAACCTCCTACATTCTATCAGACATTTCGCCATCTACAACAGATACAACCACAAAATAATTCACGAGTTAAAGCAGAAACTTGAGAAGAGGGTGAAAATATCAAGATTGGTCACTTTAAATTCGTGCAAGGAGAAAAATAAACGGGTTTTAATCTTACCATGTAATATAAAACTCACAAAATGTCTAAATAAAATCGCCCGTCTCTTTGGTACATACATGATCAACAAGGCGCTAAAAAAAAAATCCATAAAGAAAGATGAGAGGAACTACAAAACATCAGACATTTCGCCAATCTAAAACAGACGCAATCGCAACATTGTAGACAAATTAAAGCGGAAACTTGAGAGTAAAATGAAAATATCAAGAGCGATCATTTTAAAACCGCAGATGGAGAAAAATTAACGCACTTTTCTGTTTCTCGAGTTTAATTTTCTCCGTTCTTGTTTGGTATCACTCTCCTTTTGCTACTGCCATCCTCCTGAAGATGAGTGAAATTGCACTCGAAAATGATGGAGGAACACATGAAATGGGCTAACTTTTATACTTCAGGATTTCTTACTCATGGACTAATGTACTTTCACCAATTTATCAGTGAAAACCCATGTATGCTGCTGTCTTTTTGGATATGCTAATGTTCTTGGCTGAAATTTTGAGAATATGTTGTTCAAATATAATATGCCGTAATTTTTAAGTATATTATGTCTTGTTCTATTTTTTTGGAAATAATGTAGATCGAAGAATACATTTTTCGGGTGAGTTGTTCTCATTACGGGGATTGGGTAGGGAGTTTTAAATTGTATTATTATTCAGTTTTTAAATTTTCTTTGCTATTGGGATGCGAATTGTGTAAGATTCGATTATGGAGTACTCATTAAAAGAGAAAGAAACGGTTCTTAATCCTAGCATATAATAAGAAACTTACAAAAGGTGAAACTAAAATCGTTGTCACTTTGGTTTAAAAGTGGCAACACCATCAATAACTTCTGGAATATACAAAATCAAACACCATCCAAAACTAGCTCAATGCAGTTTATGTGATCTCAGCTACATAGGCCAGAATAGAAGAATGACAAAAACATGCCTATAAGACACTTTGTATGAATCAAAAATAGAAAACCTGAAAGCTCTAGTTTTGCACAAGATATCCTGCAACTGGCCACATAGGTAAAATGGATGACTTCTAAATCTTACATAAATTGAATGGCAGCAGACTGCTGAATTTTCTGGACTCCCATAATATTGCAAAAAGGCTACCAAATGAGTTGTGATTACTGCCAGAGGCCCAATAGACCTAACAAATTGGCAACAACTTTGTACTTTCATCACATATTGTTTTGACATCCTAGTCTCCTTTATATAAGAAACAGTTTAAAGTAAAAATCATACACTTTATGTTATCTATTTATACGTGTATTAAAGAATAGAACAGCTCATTTTTAACTCCAAATCTTGTGATATAATTTTTGTCATATATACGTCATGTGTGTATGACCTTTACTTGAATCTTCCATTATATCACTTGAAGCTTTTAAGCTTTGGTTTATTCTATTCTTTTTTCTTTTTCTTTTTTTTATTTTACTTGATGAAATCCAGTACATCCATCCAGTGGCAGTAAGGCCAGAGGCCGACGAGTTGGGTCCCTAGATGAATATAGAGTATCTTTCTTATTTATTGTATTTTTATTTTTTGTTATTAATTAATTAACTAATGTATTTCGAACCCCACTAACTTCACGATGGTGGAATAACTTTTCCCATCTCTGCACTAATATCCTGAAATGATTTATGTGAAAGCTGCGCGGTAACGATCCTGGTGTTTATGCTTCTAAAAGTGGATAAATCCATCTTCTCAAGAATAAAAATAAAATTTGTTTATGCAATGAAAGGGTTAAACACCACAGAAAGCTAATTCTTTTCATAGTAATTTTATATAATTTTGATTTTTTTCAGCTGTTTTTTTTTCTCAGTCTTGTATTGGCATTGACTGCAAACAGCTGCTACTGAGCAAATGATGAGTGTGTCAATAGAAAAATGACGAATGCTAGACCATGCAAAGTGAGCAATGGCCACAGTTTTAATCAAGACATTAAGAGCAGAGTGCAATTGCATCATCTGAAAATCAAGTAGCGAATAATCCTATTCTGTTTATTGGAACTACGGCCGATAAACAAAAAGGATAAAGCATGTACGTTCATTGTGAATCTTTTATTTATATATTACCACCTAAACCCCCTGAAAATAGTTGCCATGAAAAACGATGTGGTGATAATTCAAAAATATTTTCAAAATGATTCATAGATATAACGTGTTGTTGCCTTAGAAATATTAAAAGTCTTTTCCAGAAATGTTTAACAACGAGCAGGACATGAGTATAATTGCATGACAGTAGGAAATATGTGCCTTCTTACAGCACCCTAAATGTTCAGGATGTTTACGTGTTTGAAGACCTTGAAAAGTATACATAATTCCAGATAAAACAGCGGCTTCCCTATTTACTTTAAGTAAGTTGTGTATAAAAAGACGCATTCGTTTTACAAAACAGTTTAAAATATAATCGATTACGAAGCATCCACCAACTACAGTTTTCAAAACAATAGGCACATTGTGCTCTTTAAATTTCTTGGACCGCGACATGCCATATCTGAAAAAGAGTACTTATAAATAGTATACATAAGAGCAAGACGGACCTGGTCGATCTGTGGATACCTTGATTCCACATTATTGCCAATTTCTTTTACATAATATAGAAACCTTCCTTTTTTTATATGTTTAATACTGGGCATTTGCAAACATTAAAAGTTTAATATTTACTTATACTGCTCTCATAATGATGTATATCTGATTTTATAAATAATTATCTTATGCAGCTACATATTTCAAACTGCTTGTATATTTCAACCCTTACATTTATTTTCTAGCAAAAGGTAGAAATATTTCTCGGAGTTTAATGATAATAAAAAATAACATTTAGACTTACTTAGAGCACTAGAGCATAAAAGAAGAAAATTTTCATATTTAGTACGCACTGACAACTCCAGTACACAATACTGCAGACCAGAACTGGAGAAACACAATTCAAAACACGGCAGAAGACACTCCTGCTTTCAAGGTCCTTATTATTTATAAATGGAATTAGGAAATATTATAGTATTTCAAAAAAAAACCCTGCAATCAACCCGGTCCCTACGTCACTTTTGGCTGCGTGATTGCATTACGTTATCAACTTACAAAAATTTTCGGTCCATTTAATAAATTTACAAAAAAAGATTTTCCGAGTTATCAAAGTAATCTTTTCTTCAAAAAATATGGCGTGGCATAAGACGGTTAAGAGTTCTTCAAAGTATTTATGAATACGCAAATCTAATGAACTGCCACTGAAGTAAAAAATGAGTATTGGTCAGAGAAGACAAAAAGTTAAGCATGTGTCAGACACATTTATTAGATTTTCCCTGTGTACCTACAACTGTAAATATCCCTGGCAATGCCGCGTGCTTCTGCTAGTCTAAAAGGATAAAGAAGTGTGCCTGTGTGTTTTGTTTCTAAATTACTGTAATAATCTACAATTTTATTCTGATTCTGGTGAAATTTTGCACATTTCAAATTCCAACCCTGAGGAAGGTAACTGTCTACATTAGGATAAATAAAAAATACCGATAATAAAATAAAATCCAGGAAGATGATAAGGCATATCAATAACAAGTATCCCATGACACCAACATTGAAAGGCAAAGTTTGTGCAACAATATGCATCAACAATCGTATCCACATGCAAATTACCAATTTTACACATGGAATAATCTTATATATCTCAGAATCAAGAATCCCAGGGAAAGTTTGTGATTTATAAATAATGTTCAATTTGTAACGATTCATAGCATTTGTTCTTGCTTTTCTTATAAATGATTGTTCCAACAGTTTAACATTTTTTTGAAAATCTTCAAAATGAGCATGAACTGGAGATAACACATTAACCGAGAAATCAAGCAACTCGAGAGTTTTCAAGTAATCCTCCAAGTATTTAGGCAGCCCCTGATGATAAAACGGAATCAAGAAAATATAAGGAGACTCTGTAGCTGAAAGAGAAAAAGTAATATGGGCATTAGTAACATCTGAACAATGGGAGCTTCGACAATAGCAACAAGGTATAAAAGCTTCTATGTCAAGAATAATGAAAACTTTGATAGAAAAATGTGTCTAATGTAGTCAGTGATATTTCCTGATAATCACGATAGATGTTATTTCAAGATTAGGTAATTCAACAAATAATTAAATAAAATCACGGGAGACACTAGCTAGAATCCCTATTTATCAGATTTTTTTAGAATTCCTAGTCTTTAGAACTAATCATTTATTTGGAAATCTTAAAAATAAGCCCTTTTTGGGGATAATAGAGTTCCCGGAGATAATAGAGTGTTATGAGAATATTGCAAAGAGTAGAAAGGCGATGTAGGAAGCAGCCCCTTCGTCCATTGTTTTATTCATTGAGTTATTTATAACCAATTTTGACTGAGAATTTAACTTCTCAAGCTTGTTCTGTTTACCTAAAACTATAACTTTCTTTGGCAACGCTCGGTACCTCTGCTAATCTATATATAAAGAAGAAGACGGTTTGTTTATGGGTTTGTGGGATTGTTTCTAATACAACACTATGGTGTTATTTCGATCTTGATGAAATTTTGAACACTGGATCATCAAGGCATGAGAAACATCAATGTCTACCTCAGGCTTCTAAATATATTGACTGGCAATAGTAAATTGATAAACATGATGATGATTGTGTTAATATGGAATATTTTGTGACCGACAATGCAAGGTAAAATGTGCAACAATTGTTAATAACAATGGCTTAAACATGCAATCTACCAACAGAATACAGGAAAAATCAATATATATCTCAAAACCAATAATGCATGGCAAGTTTTGCGCAATATAAAAACGGAACAATTTGTAATATAACATAGAATTCTTAATATTCAACCTTTTCTTAGAATTCAAAATTTTTTGTATTTAACAATTTCTTTAAAAAACTTTAAAATGATCAATAACGTGGCGTTAATGGAGAGTTACAGGGCTATTAAGAAATACTGGCAAGACTATATAGCAAACAGTCCTTTAGCTCCGCGCTGTATTGAGCAGGTGGTGAGCGTGTCAATTCAAGAATCGGCTACCGCTACACTACACAAACAGGAGGATATATTAGATGGTAAATTAATTTTGCCATCTTAAAAGAGAAAGAAAGGTGGCTCAAGCCTATTTGGTTTGGCAGGTGAAGTGGGACATTATGATGGGCCTACGGATCCCACATTATTTTTTCAAAAAATTGATGAAATTGGTACAATTTGTAATTGGTTTCCAAAACATAAATATAACATAGCTAAAATCAAGTAGACCAGAATGCTCAATTTTCTTATAGACATGATCAGGCAATGGCAGAGATAAACAATTATAATGAATTAAAGAAAACGATAATAGAGCGATTTGGTAAGGAGCCAAAGGGTAGAAATGAAAGACTTTTTCCTGAATGTCATCAGGAAACAGGAGAGACTGTTAGAAACTATGCTACACATATACAAGCTCCGGGAAAAAAACAATGATTCAGCTAGAGGGGGTGGGCAAAGATTCTGATGAAAAATGAGCATTTATGAAAGAGATATTAGAGGAAAAGATTAAACATAAATTCTTAGAGGGCTTATGACCTAGTTTACAAAAAACTGTAATTTAGAAAACAGAATAATTTGGAAAAAGCTATAAATATGCAGAAGAAGAGGAGGAAATTGAACTAAATTCGCGACAGAAAATTATGGGCTAAATTCTGTAGGAAAATATGACATGGAATTGGTAGGAGGCAAAGAGGAATTAGATTTTAACGCATTGATCAGAAAAATTAAAATTAGATGAAATGAATAAAAATTTGCGAGAACAGCTATGTGAAAGAATTGAGATACGAGTAACAGTAAGAGAGACACATAGGCGCGATCGTAAGCAGCAGAACAACAGAATAAAGCATGAGAATTTAACAGTTATAGACGAAAGGAAGAATGCACATGAAACGCGAACTGATATTGTTTGTTTTAGCTGCTATCAACCTGACTACATGGCAAATATATGTTATAATCAGAAACGTAGAACAATGAATTGCTTTTATTGCCATCGCAAAGGTCACACCCAATGTTTTTGTCGAACAAGGCTAAGGGCTCAGAATGAGCAATCTAAAACATCTGGGAATCAACAAAATAGACTGAATTAGGGTAGGGAACACGCTACTCAGCCAAAAAGCGTTCAGAAACCCCCCCTCCTCCTGCAGACAGGAGAGGGGAGGACAGAAAAGAGCCAAGCTGCTCAATTACTCGTGAGTATAATCTCAGGACCTAAAGAATTAATAGTTACGGGGAAAGCAGGGTCTTTTACTATTAAACTTATCCTTGATAGCGGATCTAAGGTAACTCTACTTGATGTTAATACTTTGAGCATATTAAAAGCTAATGGGTACAAAATAAAAAATGTCAGTAGACCAGAAATAAAAATAGTAGCAGTAACAAAACATAATTTTGTATCTGAAGGCTCTTGTTCAGTTGATTTCAGCCTTGGGGAGTTAAATTATAATTTTACATGTTATATTTGGAAACGTAGAAGTGATGTCTCTTATCATGCCATCCTAGGAAGGGATATGTAAAAGCAAAAATTTTGGTTCATAATTGATTTTAAGCGTGCAATTGTGCATGATAAAATACATGGAATTCCTTTTGAACGGTCGTGGTAGAAGGGAGGAGTTAATAAAAACACCTGTAGTGCCACTACAGTTAAAGAACAAATATATGCTATTCTTGTGAGTTGCAAATGAAACGTTTCTATTTCTCCGTATTCAGAGGCAGTTTTTGAAACTAAAATTGAGGGTAAATGATTTAAAATTCAAATTGGAGTATTGGAACCTAAAGAAATTAAAATAGGTCTTATTGGTGCTAAGTTTTTCGCAAAAATTTCTAAATTTAACACAATTCCTGTTTGTCTAATGAATTATTCTGGTCAAACTTTAACTGTACAACAAAGAAAAATTTTAAGAGAATTCTTTGGAGCTAGGGAGAAGGAAGTTGAATTTAATAACACTATTGATATTGGCATGGACGATAAAATTGATAGAAACGAATTTTTGAGCATGTTTAAATGAGATCATTTGGACCCTGAAAAAAAGAAAGCTTTAGAAGATGTTATATTGGCATATTCGGATGTATTCTCGAAATTTGAGTTTGATTTAGGAAAAAGTAAATTGGCATATCATACTATAGATATGGTAGATTCCCCACCAATTACAGAATAAAATGCGAGGTACTTCTGGTAGTCTATAAACAGGGTGTTTCATAATTGGTGTCCCGTCTTTAGGTCCAAATAACGACTCAAGGGGAACAGATTAGGGGAAAATGATTATTGATTATTTGGTTTTAATGTCCCCTAATTCAGAATGAAACATTTTGCATCCCTGTACCGTATTCCCTAATCACAAAGGGATGCCAGAAATAAATTAATTGATGATTTGTTGAAAAACGGTGTGATTGGGTATAGCTACTTGCCATATTCCACACCAGCATTATTGGTTAAAATGAAAAATGGAACTTACCATTTTGTAGTAGCTTATCGAAAATTAACTGCTAATAACAAAGTTGACGTGTACGATCTTTCCCAGATAAATGAAACGTATCACAATCAGGAAAATCAAAATTCTTCTCTGTTTTAGATGCCAATCAGTGTTATTTTCAGTTAGATATAAATTCAAACGAAAAAACAGCAACTTCCATGGTCGACAATAAATTTGAGTTCAATAGATTGCCTATGAATTTGTATAAAGCGCCTGTGCTATGGCAAAGAACAGCAAATTTCATAATTAGAGGATTAAAAGATAGATTATTTGTTTACTTGGATGACTGGATGGTCTATACTGAATCCTTTGATAAACATTTGATAAACATTTGAATAATTTGAAAGATTTTTTCGAGCTTAAGAGATGTAACCTTAAAAATATAACCCAGAAAATATCAATTTTTAAATGATAAAGTTAATTTCTTGGGACATGTTGTTTCAGAGGAAGGAATCGCACCTGATACTGGTAGAATTGTAGCCATTAAATTTTTTCCTTGCCAAAAATGTCCTTGACAAACAATCATTTTTAGGCCTTGCTAATTAATATAGAAGGCGTGTAGATACCTTTTGCACAATAGCTAGACCATTAGTGAATCTAACAAAGAAACATATCAGTTTTGACTGGACTGAGAAAGTGGAGAAAGCATTCCAATCTATAAAACCAGCTTTAATAACATCACCTGTCTTAAAAAGCCCAGGTTTGGAAAAAAATTTTTAGTTTCTACAGATGATAGCTCATTTGCTTTGGGAGCTGTAAACTTTCACAAAATATTTAATGGTAAAGATCATCCAATTGCATACAGTAGAAGATTACTGCATAAGAATGAAATTAATTATAGTGTTACTGAGCACGAATGTCTAGCTGTTGTTTGTGCTGTTAAGCAGTTTAGTGTTGATTTAGTCTGGAGGCTAATTACAGATCATCAGCCGACTCGGTGGTTATTTTCCTTAAAGGATTTGGCCAGTCAATCACCAGGTAGTGCTGAAGTTTACAATTATATCAGTTTGAGGTAATCCATAAACCAGGTTGTAAACATAAAAAGGCTGGTGGACTATCTAAAGTTCCCATTTCCACTGTGGCTGAGTTTGAACTTATAGTTTCTCATGACGAAATTGCTTCTGAGCAGCAGAAAGATTTAAACAGGAAGGAAATTATTAAGCACTTATAGAAGAAACCAGAACATCCCTCCCTGTAAACATTAGCCAGACAAAATAGAAAATTTCTTCTTATACAAAGATAATCCTTTGTATCATGTTAAAAAAACTCTGAAAAATGAGAAACCTGGTTGAAATTTTATAGTACCTGATAGTCTAATTAAGAGTATTTTACATGTTTTTTCTATCATCCAACATTTGGACATTTAAGAACAAAATGCGTATAAAATTAATCAAAACTGTTCTATCAGGAGGCAAGATATTCAGAAATATTCCGTGGGGTGCGATAGCTGCCAGCTTAGGCCACCTCAGGAGAAACCTTTAATACATTTTCCAGCTGCAAAACACTCATTTTATCTCATAATTATCGATATCCTGGAAACCCTACCTCTTTCTAATTCAGGAAATAAATACATTCTGATGGTAATAGATAATTTTAGTTGCTTTGTGGACGCTCTTCCAATGGCTGACCAAAAAGCGAACACAGTTGCTAAGATGCTCGTGAAAAGCATATTTAAACTTTATTTTATCCCGATTCAGATTCTGAGTGACAGTGGAACAAATTTCACTTCTGAGATCATGAAAGAAATCTGCGCACGATTAGGAATAAAAAAAAATTACTCACGGCAGCATTTCATCAAACAGAATAAATGAAATAATAAATCGGACACTTATTGGATCTATGAAACATTTTATTGATCAAAGCCAGCGGAGTTGGTAGTCCTGGCTTCCTTACATATTATTTACTTTCAACACGACTGCTCATTCTTCTGCAGGAGAGAGTCCTTTCATGCTATTCTTTAGTAGAAATCCAGTCCTACTCTTTGATGTTCTAATAACACCAAAAAAAAAAACCATAATGACATAGAAAACAATTACAGCAGCGAAGTAGAAGCGTGGCTTAAGCCTGCGTTTAAAACGTTCAACAAATATATTGCTGAACAAGCTGCTAAGAAAAAAATGTCCCATTATAAGAGGAATAAACCATACTCATTTAAAGTAAATGATCTGGTTTATCTGACCATTCCTCAAATCAAGAAAGAGTTGACAAAGAAGAAACATGGAAATTTTGATGGACCATACATAATAATTGAGCAAAATGAGCCCTGTCGACTTTATTATCCAACAAGTAGAAAATGGGAAGAAAAAACTGGTGGAGACTCCGTCCAAAAATTGGCGATCATACAGGGGGAACCAGAGCAGAGGAATCTAACTGAAGGACACCCGATCAAGAAGCTCCCCCTCCTCTCTAATGATTCATTCAGAGGAAGATTTTATTTTCCAAATACTTGAAAATGCACAGGAGAGACGAGAAATTAATCTGCCATCTATACAGCCCACATGCCAAGACAATAGCCAAGTCAGCCAGTTGAGCTACCAGCAAAGCCTGTAATATTGAAGAAAAGACAGCCAGTAGAGCCACTCGTCTGTGCAGAGAAAGAAGAGGCAGCTCAGCCAGAAAATTCACTATACTTACTGCGTAAATTAGGCCGGGCATTTACCGTACCGTGGCTGTTAGTATTACCTTGTGATCGCAGGTTAATGGGAGAAATAATGCTCGAAGACGACAATGAACTCGAAATGCCAGTTCTAAAACCTCAGGAACAGGCAGTGAATGCTAACTGCGAAAATAGAACTAAGATGAATTATTCTAATCATAGAGAGACCAGGAACATTTCAGTTCAAGAGCAAACACCACAGACAGCCTTTACAAATGATACCAAGGCAATGATAGGTTTTATGGTTGGGTTAATAAAGAGCTTCATGTCAAGTCAGCATTAAAGGCATCGGATTGCTTATAGGCTAGCTGGTTTTTTCTTTAATTCTATGTCACTAACAACTTGGGACTTAAATTTACTCTTTAAGGAATCTTCATACCCTTGTTACTGATAATTTTTTCATCCTAAATGCTGAAATAACCCTATCTTCCATTTGAAACCTTAAGATTACAAATTTTATATTATCCTGATTTCATACTATTCTAAAATGATAAAAACTAAAGGATCTAATTTGTCTGTATTAGCTAGTATTAACTCTGCTAATTAAACCCATAGTGGAGAGCAAATCATTAAAAAAAATCTTAAAAACTGATAAAGCATTCCTTACCTGAATTATACTAAGAAAAATTACCATGAAAAAATGTCTAAAATGATGCAAACATCGATTTCTGATACTTAATTCTAGCATTTTTTTTTGGAATTAGATTATCTTTAATTTTGATCAGGAATATCCATAAAAGCTATAAAATTTGTAGAAAAATGTTTGAGGCTAAAATCACATTTAAATCTGATTTGAGTTGAAATAACTTGCATGTTGTCTAGCAAAGCTATTTCATAAATTTCATATATACTTGAGAGAGTGAATGGTACGATAAATCAATATCTTTTTCCAAGTATATAAATAAAAGTTCTTAATTTAAAGTAATAATATTAAGTGTAATTACATTTAGTATTAAAAGATACAAATCCTATAAAAGTTAACTTTACATTGATGTTGACAGCGACAAGCAAAACAATATATAAAACATTCCATTAATTCGTCTTTCTTTTTTTTGCAATAAAAAACTATTTTGGTGTTTCAACAATTCACAGCTGCTCACTCTTCAACAAATATTGCGTATTTTTTTTCTTATATTTACGCCATCCAGTATAAGTTGACATGATCTATATTTTGTGGACAATTTACTTAATATTTCATTATGCGCAGGTTTCTCATCTGGTTTAAGGTTGCATAACATCAAACTTTCACGATGTCTTTGAAATGCCGTTGTACAAAGATTCTTTGCCATGATGTCTGCTTCATTTTCTCCAGTTGATCTGTGAACTATGTTAAAGGTTCCATTAGACACTTCCTCCTTTAAGAAGAAATGTTTACAATTAAAATGTTTCCTATTACGACTTATTTTTGACGCAATCAATTAAAGATCTATTATCAGTATAAATATCTACTAGTTTCACCACAGCCAGTTGAGCTACCAGCAAACTCTGTAATATTGAGGAAAAGATAGCCAGTAGAGCCATCCATCTGTGCAGAGAGAGAAGAGGCAGCTCAGCCAGAAAATCCACTGTACTTTTTGCGTAGTTTAGGCCTGGTACCTCCCGTACCGTGGCTGTTAGCATCACCTCGTGATCGCAGGTTGATGGGAGAAATAATGCTCGAAGATGACAATAAACTTGAAATGCCAGTTCTAATACCTCAGGAACATGCAGTGAAGGCCAACTGCGAAAACGTATTTTGACGTTGAAAACAACTATAGCAGCGAAGTGGAAGCGTGACTTAAGCACACAATACTGTTGCCACGAATATAGTGCTGAACAAACTGCCATGCGAAAAGTGTACCAATATAAGAGGCATAAGCCATATGCAGTTAAAGTAAATGATTTAATTTCTCTGGCCTTTCCTAAAATCAAGAATGGTTTGACTAAGAAGCCACATGCAAATTTCAAAGGGGCATAGAGAATAATCGGGCAAATGAGCCCTGTAAACTTGAAAATACAACATTTAGAAAAAGGCAAAAAGAAACTGATGCATGCAAATACGCTCCATTCGAAGATAGGCGATCATGGAAACCAGAGCAGAGGAATCTAACTAAACCCCACTCTGTTAGGGAACCTAAGCAAGAAGCTCTCCTCCTTCTCCCAAACGATTTATTCAAAAAAAGATTTCGTTGTTCAACTACCTGAAAATGCACCAGAGAGATGTGAAATTAATCTACCAGTTTTACAGCCTGTACGCCTAAAAATTGCTCGTCAAGAAATTAATGTTGTTGTTTTTGCAAAGTATTAATGACAATTTTGGGAATTAAAGAATTGGAGAAGGCAAAATGTGGCTTGTTAGCCTTAAACTATTAGGAAAAAAATGATAAAAAAATATTAGACTCTTTTTATAATAAACTGTTTTCTTTGAAATAAAAGAGTTGATATTTATTTCTTCAAATTGTAGTTTTCATCCTAAATGCCATATATACTTGAGAAAGTGAATAGTACGATAAATCAATATCTTTTTCGAAGTATATAAATAAAAGTTCTTTATATTATAAACGTAGGAGTAGTGATAATTATATATTAATAAAGATGAATAACAACCACCAGTATAAAAACAACAAAAAATCAAAACAATAACACAATATCTAATTTCAAAGACATTTGCCAAAATAATAAAGAAAAATGGAACATCACTAACATAATATATCAAATTCCATGTGCCAATTGTCAACACATCTACACAGGTCAGACAAAAAGACAATTAATTACAAGAATAAAAGAACATGAAAGAGCACTTAGAAACAAAGATAAAAACAATCATTTAGTAAACCACTGCATTAACCAAAATCATAATCCGGATTGGAACAAAATCAAAATTATTAGTAAAGAAATAAATTATAAAAAAGACTAATAAAAGAAACTATCAACATTATTTCGAATGAAAAAAATTTAGCCAAACCATCAATAGAAATTAATGATAAATGGAAATTACTACTAAAAATATAAAAATATAATATCACTTCCCTTACACCCAACAATCCCGATCACAACGATCAAAATAATCACACATTGTATTAGACAACATTGTTTTATCTTTTTATTATTATCTTCCATTCATTGAAAAAAACTTTAAATCTGAGGATGGGAAAAAATCCCGAAAACGTTAATTAAAGATAGTCATTTAAATCACGAGTCATTTACATCACGAATCATCAAACTTCCATCATAGACCTGTGTACCTCCCTGTGTTCCTGTAACGTTTCTTCACAGTATCTTCGTCTCTTCTGTGTTTCATCTGATCTTCGTCTCTTCTGTATATCTTCTGTGTTTTCATCTGAACTTCGTCTTTTCTGTACATCTTCTGTGTTTCTTCGTACCTGTGTTTCTTCGTCCTGAGTTTCTTCACAAGTCCTGTGTTTCTTCGTCCTTAAACTTTAACTCTGGTGACTTTTTTCATTGGTTTTTTATTATTTTTTATTATTTATTTTAATTTGTCTTATTTTAATTAAAGGAGTGTATTCATCTTTATTAATATATAATATAAAAGTTCTTTATTTACAGTAATAATGTTAACTGTAATTACATTCAGTATTTAAAGATACAATTCCTATAACAGTTAACTTTACATCGATGTTGACAGTGACAAGCAAAATAACATATAAAACATTCCAGTTATTCGTCTTTCTTTTTTTTGCAATAAAAAAATATTTTGGTATTTCAACAATTCACAGCCAATCGCTCTTCAACAAATATTGCGTATTTTTTTTTCTTATATTTACGCCATCCAGTATAACTTGACATGATCTATAACTTGTGGACAATTTACTTAATATTTCATTATGCGCAGGTTTCTCATCTGGTTTAAGGTTGCATAACATCAAACTTTCACGATGTCTTTGAAATGCCGTTGTACAAAGATTCTTTGCCATGATATCTGCTTCATTTTCTCCAGTTGATCTGTAAACAATGTTAAAAGTTCCACTAGACACTTCCTCCTTTAAAAAGAAATATTTACGACTTATTTTTGACGCAATCAATTAAAGATCTACTATCAGATAAATATCTACTGGTTTCACTATCAAACATGCATGACTGGGTTTGTAAACACTCCTTGAAAGTGCTACTATCTTTTGTTTTGATGAAGTCCATTGAATTATGCTTCTACCTATTTGAATAAAAAAACCATTAGAAGCACGACAATCTTGAGTACTGCACCAGCCACAGTCGCTACAGGCTTGCAACTGTCCTCCTTCATTTGACAATAATATTCCAATATTCCTAAGTGTCTGCCGGACAGCTTACGCTCGCACCATATCTCAATGGGCATTCTAGTTTTCCCTTTCACCTTTGTACGATCATGTAAATAAACTGCTGTTGCCATCGCTTCTGCCCAAAATTTCTTCGGAAGTTTACCACTTATGAGTAATGTTCTTGCTCTGACCATAATCGTTCTAACTCCTCTCTCTGCAACTATGTTGCTTAAGGGACTATACGATGTGGACTGTTGCATCTTTATACTCCTCTGCTCACAGAAATTCTTAAGTTTCTCATTAACAAACTCCCTACCATTATCGGTGCAGATTCTGTGTCGTCATCCCAGTGTGTTTCTCTCTGTAGATAATCCAATTTATAATTTTTTTTGCAACTACATCTTTCGAATTTACTGCATCAAGAAAATGACATCGATTGTAGTCATCAATTATGATTAATGCATATCGAGTTCCACCCAGGGTAATATACAGAATTACAGGGAATAGTCTTTGTGTAGTAATTCTATTATTTTAATTTTTCAGACGATTGAAGTTCTTCTACATCTGGGAATGGTTTTCTTGTGAGTTTTGACACCAAGCATGAATCACATGTCCCTCTGCTCTCGTTTAATTTTCCCAAACCATCTACTATGTCTTCTTTTACGATTGCATCAAGATACGAGTCGGAAATATGTCCAAGTCTTTGATACCATATCATCCTGTTGGTCAAAGCTGTTATCATACATTCTTCAGTTCATAGCCTTGTATCATTCCTTGATTGGATCTGAACGTGTTAAGTTTTATTCCTAAATTCGCCAGATGCAACTATCCTTCCAGTTTGATATTCAAGAACTGTAACTCCAGTGTTTTCAAACAGGACATTGTGTCCCTTCTGTACAAGTTAAGGAACTGACAACACATTCTTCCTTGACATCTTCTATCCTGATTCGTGACATTTCTCCATTCACCTCGATCTGAGCTCTGATATGACCTCTTACTTCAGACATGATCTCCGTTTTTCCACTCGCGGTTTCTATGCGACATTTATCCTCCCTTAAATTTTCTGACTCAGTTGATTTTCTGACTTACACATATGTGAGGTGCAGCTAAATCCACAATCCAATCAATAAAGGTATCTTCATATTCATTTATATCAGCTCCATTTTGAACGGTTGCCGAGAATGCACCTTCCATCGACAACGCTGGACTCATGTTTTTCTATTAATGGTCTTGGGTTTCTTTTCTTATTTTGGTCCTTATTCTTCCACGAGTCTTTGGACGAATCCTTCACCATGGACTGTACACGACACTCTTTCATGGTATGTCCGATTCAACCACAGGACTAACACTTTATCTTCCTTTGAGTTTCGTTAGCATGGAATGCTTTATCTTTTCCTTCCAAGATAAGCCTCTGTTCCCATCTCAGGAGAACTTCTCTTGCTTCTGTTAAGGTAATTTCTTTGATAGCTGATATTGCCATAGCAGCCTCACTATATCTAGGTGGCAGCGCAGTAATCAGAATTTCGATGAATTCATCATCAGGAGTGTTCGAACCCACTTTAGCCAGTTCATTGCATATGCTTTATGCTCTAGTAATGTATTCGTCAATGGTTTCCAATTCCGTCTTCTGCATTCCTTCTAGTTCGATCTTCCGACGTAACCATCTCTGCCTATCCTGGCTGGCATAACGCAGTCTGAGCTTTTCCCATATCTGTCTTACACTTACTGTGCCTCTGAGCGCTCTCATTTCCCCCCAAGTTACGCTCAGAATAATTATTGCATAAGAATCATCATTTCATCTCTCCCATTCTTTCCATGCTATGACCTAATTAGTATCTGGTCATTTTTTCAGGTTTAAGTACTGAAAAGCAGATGCTTACCTTTTAAGATGGATTCGATTCGTAGACTCCAATCTGAATAATTCTTAGTGTTCCAGGGTTCAATCTTCACTTGATAACCTTCCATATCCTTGTAATATAAAAAAACGTTAAGAGGGAAAATAATAATAGCAATGATGATTTCCTGTATTTTAAGCTATCAAAACCATGCTCTGTACCACTCTGTTGATATTTATTCATTAAATTGTATTTTTAGTCTTAAATGCCATTTACTTGAGAGAATGAATGGTATGATACATCAATATCTTCTTCCAAGTATATAATAAAAATTCTTTACCTAAATTATTAATATTAACTGTAATTACATTCAGTATTTAAAGATACAAATCTTATAAAGGTAAACTTAACATCGACGTTGACAGTGGCAAGGCAAAATAATATATAAAATATTCCATTAATTCGTCTTTCTTATTTTTGCAATAAGTTACTATCTTGATATTTTAACAATTCACAGCCGCTCGCTCTTCAACAAATATTGTGTGTTTTTTTTCTTATATTTACGCCATCCAGTGACATGATCTATAACTTGCAGACAATTTATTTATTATTTTCATCGAAAAGTATTTATAATTTTAAAGTATCGAGTATTGGATACTTAGTACTTGAAAAGTATCGAGTACTTTCCAGTGTCGATACTTGATCAGTTAGGAAAAACACTAAAATAAATATTCAATGTTTAAAAGGCATTTATTTTATTTAAATGCTGAAATTTACTATTAAATCTAAGTTTAAATTTCCACACATCTAAAACCAAGAAGTTAGCAAGAAATATCTTTGAAATCGATAGTATTGAAAGATATCTTAACCATAAAACGCATTAAACATTATACAAACCTGATAGTAACAGAATTATATAGTGGGAAGTATTTAATTTACATAAATTTTTACACAAAGTAAAGCCATGCGAACTTCGGCCAATTGTCGGCCCCAGAATCGATGTAACTGTTGAATTTACCCTGACCTAAACTATTCTCTTCTAAATAAAATTTACTTTAAAAACTATCTGGATAAATACAAACATTACTGCCATTTAATCGAATTTAATTATTCGCGAAAGGAAAAGAAAATTTCGTTAATTACCATTTAATAAAAGAATGGAACCTTAGCTGCCTGGACTAACTACCATCACCTGTTATTACTAAAGCTGGAATGATTACACAGTGATTATCAATGATACATTAAAAAAATAAAACATTAATGCTATACTGCTGAAATTTTCGTATAATATATAATAAGTTCTGTTTAGAATATTTGAGGAGCTACAGACGGTCTGTCGTAGCTAGTGTCGACTATGAACCCTTGAGTAACTTGCATTTTAGAGTCACTAGAATCAGTTCGCATGCAAATAGAGGAGTATATCCAAGTGTATGCTTTGTAAAGAAACTTGTAATATATTGTTGTTATTTTCCACCAATGATAAATGAATGATATAGATCACAAGTTACCTGTTGAATTAGTATGCCAGGAAAATTTCAGATAACCTAATTTATTTTAATCAATTTAGATACAAGTAATTATTATGCAGGAATGCTTTAAATTATTTTTAAAAATGTGCACCAACGAATTTTATACTATTGCAAAATAGTTTTCCTTCAAAAATTCTTTGGTGAGGTCAAGTGACTCAACAGAAAATACATCTCATGAATGAATAAAATAATTTAATCAATTATTAAATAAAATAGTGAATTTTAGCCAGATAATATCACAAAAATGTTACGATTAAGAATTTTTTTTTTGATCATTTATTAGGCACTCACCTTTTTACTCTAATTGTAAATACTTTCTTGCTCCATCTAGGGGAAGAAAAGTAATATAATTTAACGATTAAAAATGCGAATTAAAGGAATTAAAGCCACAAAAAATTTAATTAAGGGATTAACCAGATATATTTTACCTTAAAATTTTTTTTCTTTCTTGAATGTGATACTTGGTACAAGCTTTTTCGTGTGATTATTTCCTACTATGATATTAAAAAAAAATGCCAAAAAAACACTCTTGAGTAGTTTTCATCAGCTGTTTATAGAATACAATGCGAACAAATGAAATAATCATTTTTAATCTGTTTTTTTGAGTCTATTTCTCTGATTATGGTTACACTGAAAATATGGTTACACTGAAAATATTTAAATTACACCTATATTATCACCTCAACATTGTCCATATTAGAGTTGGGAAGAGCAGTCAGCTAGGACCCCTCCCCTCGTTTTTTATTGCCAGCGATGCCGCCCTTATGTCTTTCCAAGTCTTTGGGACGGAATTTTTCATCTGTGGATGGAAAGTCATCTGCACGTCAAGTATCGAAGATTAGAAGACCCACAGTGCTTTCTCACAGGCAACTGCATGCCAGCGTTTAACCTTAAGTGCTTTCTTCATTGTTAATGTTTTTATGATCTGCCTTTGTCTTTCCATTTGGCAATACCTTAAGGAAAGAATTAAATCAATACAATTGTTGTATCTATGCGGTTGTTGTTCTCTGCACTGTACTTATAAACGAAATAAAGAGCAGCATTAGAGTATCTAATTTTGGTTTTAATTCCGCCTTCTTCAAGGTACAAGGGCAAAGGTGGCTAGCAGCCCTTACATAGCAACATAAATAAAACAGATAAATTAAATAACTTAACAATAACGCAAATTTGTAGGGTAAAAACAAATAATAACTAAATATATCAACATGTAAACGATAAAGAAAAACATGGGTTATTCTAGGGGTGGGGGGTGTCATATGTTTCAGAGAAACCCTGAAAGAAAAATCCCAAAAAACAAGTAAAATAAAATAATTTAAAAATAAAATAAAATAAATAAACAAATAAAATAAATGTAATATAAAATTATTAAGACAAACATAAGAGTAAAATGGAAAATATAAATAATTATTAACTCAGATAAAATGAGAATGATATTACCACCAAATACTGTATTGACAACAAGATACTACTAATGGATGGACCTTATAGTAGATAAGAAGAATCAAGTAAACAGACAGAAACAAAAGGGAAAGACATAAAAAATAAAATAAATAAAGAAAATAAATCAGATCAATTCCTATATGTGTGGAGAAAGAGAGGGGATGTGAAGAAGCAATGCCATGGCAAATCCAAATATATATAAATATATAAAAAATAAATAATAATAATAAATAACTAGATAAAAACTTTTGGGGGTGAAACGCTGTCTTAAAATTAGGTGACTGCAAACTATTATAGTTCATGGCATAGGTGATGGAGTAATGGGGTGTTATCACATACAATATGGAATAATGGGTACAATAGCCTAAATGATGGGTACAATCACAAATTTGCATTATTGTTAAGTTATTTAATTTATTTTTTTTTACCTACGTATCATCCCATCGTCACATTATTTTTATCTTATCTTGTTTTATAGCCAAACTATCTAGTTTTGTCTCATTTTGAAGCTGAAGTATCTTCAAAGTTCTTTCAGAGGTCTTATTTATAAAAGTTAATTCATACTTGAAAGGGTAATGTTCACTGATATTTTATTGCATTTTCTCCTCTTTGCTTTTTTCCCTTCTGGTCATCTGGTGATTGGTTGAGGAATGAAGGCTCAAGTGGGAACAAATAGCACCTTCACCAACTAGAGCCAAGCCCATATTATATATAAAAAATTGTTCAAGTTTAAAATCTGGTATTTATTTATTTTTTTATATTGTTTGACATATATTTCATTTTATTCTTATTTATTTTATTTATGTATTTATTTATTTATTTGTTTATTTAACTCACTCTGTTTATGTACACCCGTCTGAAATTGTATTGATCCTCTGGCGCTTAGCGTGTTCTATCCCCGATTCCCAATATATGAATGAGCTTCTTATCGTTTATGATAATCGCTACACCTGCGAAAAGGCCTACTGGGATACCTGCTTGGATGCTAGGTTTGCTGCTTTTGATCTAGTGTTCACCAAAATTTTAGAAGCTCTCCGGGATGAAATAAATGCCAAGTAAGCTCTTACGATTGTTTAATTCTTTTTTCCTAAACATTGTTTTTACCCTTGAGATGGAGCTTAATAATACCCTCCCTTTCTTAGATATATTTATTATTAACGATCTACCTCACTACCTTTTTAAATTTAGCATTTACCGTAAACCCATGACTACATCCAACCTAAACCGCTATTCCTCCTCACCCCTTCCCATAAGCCCACTTCCTTCAGGCATATGATTGACAGAACATTAAAGTTACCTATAGATGAACAGAACAGAAAAAATAAAATTTAGAATCATGCGCTTCCTCGCACAAGCTAATGGATACCATCAATCTCTAATCTCTCGAATCATTCGCAAGAAGAAAGCTAGGTAAAGATCTACACATTCACAACAATCCATTTTGTGCAACAACCCTGAAAAGTATGGTCCTCTTTCCCATTTTTTGGTAGGGATATTTTCAACTTATCACACCTGTTCCATGAACATAATATCAAGTTATCATTCTGTTCTCCAAGATCATGCCAATCGATACTCAAGCAGCGCAATCTTAGTGATATTAAACCACAATGGCATCTACCGCCTTCAGTGTACACCGTGTGATATTTTTAAAATAGGAATGTAAATTCGCAATTTCTCCACACGTATTAAAGAACATGCAAGATCTTACAACAAAAAAGACAACAGATCTCATTTCGCAATCAATCTTTGATAAGAAAACCACGGTATATGCAACATCGAAGAAACACTTGAGATCCTACATAAGGCTGATAAACATAAATTGATAGGCATATTATAAAGCATAGAAATATACAAAGCCATCTCTTTTTCACACTCCATGAAAGTCTTGAACAACCAAATTGTATTTGATATCTACCCATTACTCCATCACCTACACAATGAACTATAATAGTCTGCAATCACCTGACTTTAAGACAGCATTTCATCCCAAAAAAATTTGATAAATAACTGACTTATGCTATTTTATCTACATTGGTTTTATTATACAAATAACCAATCGTTCGTTTATCAAATTATTTATTATTAATATTTATTTTATTTATTTATTTATATATTTTTTGATTTCACATGGCATTGCTTCCTCCCATCTCCTCCCTTTCTCCACACGCATAGACTTTGATCTGATTTATTTTATTTATTTATTTTAATTCGATGTCTATTCCTTTTGTTTCTGTCTGTTTACTTGATTCTTATTATTTACTATATGGTCCACCCATTGTTAGTATCTTGTTGTAATTACAGTATATGGTGGTAATATCATTATTATTTTATCTGTATTAATAATAATTTATATTTTCCATTTAACTCTTATGTTTGTCTTATTATTTATTTTATTTTTTTTATTTATTTATTTTATCTTATCTTATTTTATTCTATTTTACTTATACTTGTTTTTTTTTGTTTATTTAAGTAATTTCAATCAGTTTATATATTCAAGGGTTTCTCTGGAACATATGACACCCCCCCCCCTCACCCCTAGAATAACCCATGTGTTTCTTTATCATTTTCACTTGTTTATATATTTAGTTTTTATTTGTTTTTACCATACAAATTTGCGTTATTGTCAAGTTATTTATTTAACTGTTTTATTTATCTACATCTCATCTCATCTTCACCTTATTTTTATCTTATCTTGTTTAATAGCCAAATTATCTAGTTTTGTCTCATTTTGAAGCTGAAGTATCCTCAAAGTTCCTTCAGAGTGTCTTACTATAAAAGTTAATTCATAGTTGAATGGGTAATGTACACTGATTATTATTGCATTTTCTCTCCTTTGTTTTTATTCCTTCCAGTCATCCTGTGATTGGTTGGGGAAAGAAGGCTCAAATGGGGACAATTAGCACCTTAACCAACATCTGGAGCCAAACCCACATTTCATATAAAATTCCTCAGGTTTAAAATCTTGTATTTATTTATTTGCTTTTTATATTGTTTGACAAATGTCACCTGTTTGAAATTGTATTGACCCCCTCCCCCCTAGCATGACCTATCAACTGTTTCCTATTCAGGTCCAGCAAATCAGATTCGGTTGGCCTCTATACCATATGTTTACACTCACTATATTAGTTATTTTGTTTCTTTCACTATGTTGCTATATAAAGGCTGCTAGCCATCCTTGTACCCTGAAGAAGGCGGGATTAAAGCTAAAACTAGTCTGATAATTTTGACAAATGATGTATTTTTAGAAAATAGTAGTAACTTTTTTATGTAAAATTTTATAAATTTTCAATAAGCAATAACCATCAGGAACTGCTTATCTTATCTGCCTATCTCGTAACGAGCTTTTTTTCGATAAGAAGACTGTCCACCTTGTTTAATAGCTTTTCGAGAAATATTTTTTCTAAATCTGCCAATCCTTTGTCATCTGAGTCTTCAATTTTGATTTAAAAAATGAAACGCCATCACCGCTGCTGCTCAAGGGCTATAGTTGGTACATTTTCACTGGAGGTGATGGGAGAGTCTATGCTCGCTCTCGAGAAGATTGTGAATTCATTTGGGAAAGTCGAGTGACAGGTACTTTCACTGTTCATGACGTTTCAGTACCTACACTAAGAGGAGGTCTTCAGAATGTCGTTAAGTTTCACCCTCTCAAAAGCATTGATGTGGTGTGTGCTGGAACGAGTTTTGAATACTTTTCTTTTTTATTTCGGCGCTGTTACTCCTCATCAGGCGCCACCTGGACACCCTCCTCCAGGTGGGAAACGATCGCCTACTGGCCTCAACTATCGAAAGAAGAGAACTGAGTGTCGTCCTCAATTGTAATATCATATTTATAATTTTATATCGTCCATTTTACAATACAATTTTTATTATTGTTTAGATAGATATATTTCGTCCTTTCGGGCATCATCAGTATTTTACAGTTGAGATGTTTAAATGTCTTACAATGGTATTCTCATTTAAATTTTGAACAATGTTTCTTCAATTCATTGCTTTTTGGTTATATTGTTGTCATTATTATTAGTATTTATCTTATATAGTGTAGTTTTGTTAATATAAAGTACAGTAATAGATAAATACTAATAATAATGACAACAATATAAAATATATGAAATATATCTATCTAAACAATAATAAAAATTGTATTGTAAAATGGACGATATGAAATTATAAATATATACACCATACAATACAACGTGTGTAAAATAATGAATCTTGTAATATCATAGTATTGGTCAAGAGCACGAGATAGAATGAAGCTGTCTACTGACAACCTCACTGTTCTATTTGTCGTCAGAGGCATCCCAGAGTGCCCAGCACCACCATCTGGCTGAATGAGACATCTTGTGGTGACCTGAGACATTCAGCCTTGTCTGCTCTCTTGAAATTTCAACCCGAGCCAAAAAAACACTCTCCTACACCAGGACATGCCGTTTTTCCAGAGAGGATTTTTTTTTAAAAAACCCAGCCTTTTGTTTCGCCTTCTTCCTCATTCTCTGTATGAATAACCAAGTTTAACTGCTTCCAGCTGTGAGACGAAAGGAGGATCCATTTCTTTTGATCCATTTTCTATCTTCAAATGATATAGAATGTGATCTTAAATAATAATTTCTTTAATGCTTTGTGGAGTCCGTAGGGCTGACATGGCTTGCTCTCCCCCTCTCTGTTTCCAATTTTTTCCTAATTAAAGACTATAAATCGTTTTATACGTAAAAGACTATGAAATTAATTCCAATATCTTTCTTGGTTGATTGTTACTCAGCCTTTCTATAATTACTTGTGCATTGCATAAAGCCCAGGTGTGCCTAAATATTTCCTTGCTTTCATTATAGGGTGGAACTATTAGCTTGCCCTTTTCTTTCATTTTATTAAAACCACAACCACCCTTGATCCTAGCTCAGTTGTTTAATATCTTAGTGTTGAAATCACACTATTGATAACAGTGTTTGTTATGACATCCTTGTCTCACATTGCATAAGTTATCTTACCATGTTTAGACAATTGGTTAGAAATAACTTTTATTTTCTTTATATACACATTTTATATACACATTTTGCCTTTTACACAAACTTGCAATTGGTATTCGTTCCGAATTATTTTTCTCTCTTCTTTAATGCTAAAAAATATGGCATTCTATATTTAGCAGCATGCGTCGTGGTACTAGTGCGACTTGTTTTATGAACTGGGAAAATATTGTTAATACTCATATAGGCCGAGTCCATTATCTATAATTGTTGTAAGCTTATCAATGATCTTACATGAATCTGAGCCTGGAAAACAATATGAAGATAACAAATTTCAATTCCATTGTTATTTTATTATGATGTCTTATGGTTACAGTGATTACGCATTGTAATGAGACTTTGTTTGCACTTCTTTTCTTGTTGGCGAACAGACCTAAGAAGATTACACCATTTACAACTCATAACCCAAAATGGCCAATGTTTTCACAATCTTTCTATTCTTTTCCCTTTGTTTTGGAAACCCACCACTTGATAAAGGTTTGGTGTTTATTCGGGAAAGCAAATTCGTATTGTCTGCCACTCAATGGACATTGAACATATATGTTCCCATGGAGCGATTCATTGATATTGGAAATCAATTTTGTAGGGAAGTAAAAATGGGCAAATACGCTACTTCTTATAGCTAGAGTGAAAAAAAGTAGGGAATTGGCGTGTTTGGAAGCTGCAGCGATACAAACAAACAAAAATATACAGAGATCTGTTGCTCTACTTACAATACCGTGAAGCAAGTGCAGACTCATTGATGTGGGTGGAGATTTATTTCAAGCATTTTTGGAGTGGCTACAACTAACGATCTTGTTTCTCTAAATAACAGGATTAATCAATTGAGAATGGTTAGTAAAGATATTATACATATGGTAAATCAACAAGCTACACTTTTAAAGCAAAACGTTCAGGAAACTCTGTTTATTAGAAGGGTAGAAAAGTTAGTGGCTGACGAACATGCAGTATTATAAATTGGATTACTCGTGAAAATGCAGCCGCTACCCAAGTCAGATACATGGATAGCGTCTTAACCGAATTTAGATACAACATTTTAAATTTGAAAGAATGTGTTGACATGTTAAGTCAGGGCAAGATCACTAGACATGTCCTCCCTGAACGCAAGTTGCTAGCGCTTCTGAAGGAAATCGACAAACACTTAAATGAACATATTGCGCTCATAGTTGCACCCTCTTGGAAAAGCTTATACAATGGTCAGAAAGCTCAGATTATTCATTCAAATTCTTTTGGTTGTGTCTCAGGGATACTTTGATCTTCATTGATTTTGAGTGTGCCAGTAGAGATTACCAATTTTCCCTCATCATCTTCATATTTCGCGACCTCTTGTAACCGTCAATCGTTCATTATGTTTAGCCAAGCCGATTGGACCTCATGATAATAGAGTTTCTGCACCGTATTTGTTCAGCTCAATCCCCCATTTTTACTGTACCCTTTCAAAATTGTGTAAATTTTCTTTTTATGGGTGAAGAAAATAGCATCCACAATCTTTGTGAAAAATGGGTAGTAAAATATCCAGCTCCCATATTCTTTAGAAATGATAATTTAGGCCACTGGATCTATATGTTCCACAATGTACCAATATCATAGTAGATGTCATGCAAAAGTTAGGACAGTTACTGGATGCACAAGCATTGTTAAACTTGAAGGTACTGGTGAATTCCAGCTGGAGCAATCTTGCGTCGGCATAGAAAAAGGTTTCTTTTTGCCTCCTTTATTTCGTGGATGAACAGAAGTTAGTCCAGCTCGTGTAGATTTGGTGGTTATTCCTGACATTTCCACCATTGTTAATTCTAGTGATATCAAACATCTTGCTAAAGATGAATAACTTCCTGAATTACTTGAAAAAAATGATGACCATAACTTGAAGAAGGCGGGAATGTCCAACCAACAGATAAAGCAAAGAGCACATGACTTGGAGGATATTATTGACGACAATATGATTCAACCCAGTGTTTTGTCGTCTTGGAGCATAGCTTGGATAGTTGTCTCCATTATTTTTTTCATTATTGTCATTCTTGTTATAGGCCTTAGGTGTTGCAAAGGCAATCACTGTATTGTAATAAGGTCTTGTTCATTCAGCAGAGGGACTGTCGTTTCCTCCCGACTCCAGTGAACCCCATTGGAACTCATGTCACTTCTATGTTTTAGTGAAAATTAGTATTTTTTTCTGGTCTACCTCGAAAACCTATAACCTTTTAATGAAAATTTGCATCGTTAAACAAAGCATTTCTCTTTATTCAAATTAGAATACCTTTAGCACATAGCTGATTACAACAGGTTTCATATGTAGTTTAGTTGGGAGAGTAAAATTTATATCTAGTATTGGTAGAACACTTGGCCATGTTTTGGGAAATACGAGGGTGGGCTGAGAAGTAATGCCTCCAAGACCATAACGCTTTTATTTTTTAACGAATTTAAAATTTTTTGTCAAATGATGACTTATTTTGTTTTCTTATCAATGCATTATTCATTTTTCAATATAGTTCCCATTTCTGTCTACACACTTTTGCCAATGTGACACTAGTCGTAACATCGCATCGGAGAAGAAGTCTTTTGGTTGTTTTCGACACCAGGATTGAATCGTGTCTTTCAGCTCGTCATCAGAGCTGAATCGATGTCTTTTGAGCGATTCTTTAGGCTTTGGAAACAAGTGAAAATCGCTAGGAGCGAGGTCAGGGCTTTACAGCGGATGTGTAAAACCTACATGAACTTCAGTTGCAGCAGTCCCTCTTGTGTTTCTCGATTTGTGTGCAGGCATGCATTGTCGTGCTGCTAATTAGAGTCCATACCTTTCCGGACTCAGAGCAACCGGGTGCAAAGCTTCACTAGCGTCTGCACGTACTGTTTTGAATTGTTCGTGGTTCCTGGTTTCAAGAAGTCAAGGTGGACAACACCCTGGAAGTCCCAAAAGATAGTCAACATGACTTTTCCTGCTGACTTGACCACCCTGAACTTTTTGGGACGTGGAGATGTTGCATGGCGATATTACAACGTTTGTCGTTTGTTCTCTGGGTCAAAATGATGTACCCATGATTGTAAGAATGCGCTGCAGAAAAGCCTCACCCTCACGCACGTACTGGGACAACTGATCCTGGTAAATGTTCTTTCTTTTCTCTTTGAGTTCAGGAGTGAGCATATGCGGTACCTAACGAGCAAACACCTTACGATATCCCAGCTACTCGGTTTGACAACGTGCTTTCTCTCCTTGGAAATTTGGAGCCGTGTAGTGACGTCATATTGCTTAATTCGGTGGTTGGAACGAATTATTTGATCGATGCGAACTCGATGTTGCTCGTCTGTTGCTGTGATTGGTCGTCTACTGCATGGTTGATCAGCTAGGCTAGATCTTTCTGGGTTTTCTTCTTTCGTTTTTCTAATCTTGTCCATCTTCTCATTGTACTGACGTCAAAAGTTGCATTGCCATATACAGCTGTCATTCGGCGATGAAATTAGAGAGGATCGCAACCTTCAGCTATCAAAAACTCAATCACTGCGTGCTGTTTCAACCTGACTTCCATGTCGGTCGCCATTATGTGTCATTTTCAGCACACCTACACCATCTAGTGACATAGACATAGTGTTTTTGAAAGAGAACAAAATAAGCCATCATTTGAAAAAAAAAATTTTAATTCGTTAAAAAAAAAGTGTTATAGAGGCATTACTTTTCATCCCACTATCAAAGATCACTCTCTTTGCAGCCTTTTTGAAGCAGACATTGAACCACCTTTCTCTAAACACTTTCACGGTTGGACCACCTCACCACAAGGACAGATACACCTCCAGGCCCTCAAGTGCCCTCAGCTGTTACAACCATTCCATGGAAGTTGCCGCTAGACGGATTCCAAGTTGGTTTCGCTCCCAGCAATTTCCTTGGTACTAATTAGAGCAGGACATCCAGATGGTTAGAGGAACTCTGGAAAACGGAACTGATGTTTTCTTTATCCTCCCGACTCGGTAAGAAGGTAATTGTGGACAGTTACAAGTGAACAAGGGACAGTTCATTAAATAGTGTGCAATAATTAGATGAACAATGATCTCATCAGACTGTTTGGTGTAAAATGGATCGACCTGATAGTATACAGTGATGTAAAATTGTGATAAGTGCATTTAAAATTCTTGGTTACGTACCTGCATATTACTAAGATTATTTCCAAACAATTTTATTTTAGTCCTAATGTAGGCAACAAAAGGTCAATGTTAATAAAGTTTTCACATTCTTTAATGATCAAGTTGCCAGTTTTAAGTGTCTATGTTACATTTTAAGACTATATTTTGTTGAACTTTCGTGGAAAGTAACCAAGCATTGTGCGTGGTTAAATTAGTTTGAACAATGGGCTTAAGCCAATTCCAACTACTATAATATCCTGGACATTGAATATTACCCTTTTATCATTATTACGTTATGGTTACATTTGCCACATGAAATTAATTTTGCTATTCTCTAATCCTACCTGAAATCTGTTAATAAGAAGTTTTATCATATACTTTTGAAAATCTTATTCATTATTATTTTTTAACTGGAACATTGCATTCTATCTAATATTTACTATATTCATTATGAAGCCCCTCTTTTAGTAATGTTTATGTCATCCCAATTGTCATGAATATTCCTAACTTTGATTATTTTTCAAATATCAGTACGTACTCACTCTCATGTATTTTATATTACAAACTTATTCGCTATTGTATAACAACCATTTTAAAGATCACATATTAACATATTATATACAATAAGGTGGTTTTGGCATGGTCCAGAGGTGATCATACTGCTCTTGCAACAATCCTTCTAAACCAGAAACAAGCTGAAGACAACGAGGACCTGAGAAGCAAATGGTTTCAGAGAAAATCTATTACTTAGAGAAATGGAGTATTGTGTCGTTCCACTTTACAATCATGCTATTCAAATTAGAATAGAATTATGAATGTTAGTTTATTCTTATTTTTGCTTATTTCCACCATTGATATGTTCATTTGAATATTATTGAAATAAAGATGAGTTCAGAGGAGAACTTATCCTTATTAAATTTCCTTATTAAATTTCCAAATTTTTTTGGGAAGTTTAGAATCTCTTTCTTTGTTAATAGAAATGTCTCCTTCACTTTTCATGTTTGTTTATAGCCTGAACATGAAGTGCTTATAGGCATTCATCCCTTTTTTCTGAATAATGATGACGGGTCTTGTGATAGAATTTATTGGAGTAACACTTCTATTTGAGGCAGCTTTTGTAAATTACCACTGTTGACAGGAAGTGAGCCAGCTTGGAAAGGAGAACGAATTGAGGGGGTGAGATAATAGACACCCAGAAAGAAAAGTTTACCCCAAGAACAATTAGGAACAGCAGAAAGCAGGCTGATGGCCTCTGCTATACAACATCCGTAAATGTGAGACGTTTGCAGGTGGTTGCGGGACGAATTGACGCCTAGTTCAAGAGTCCAGAAACAAGCTTTTACCTTCAATTTTGACCTTTCATGTGACCCCCCGATTTCAGACCTCTGACCTCATAATCACGCGCTGATTGGTAATTTCCAATCCCCTTCTCGAGTGAGGGAACTTGTATTTTTGGAGATTCAGTGTTCTCTTGGACTCTGCATCGTCTAGAGCACTAGCGGGTTTTCTCCAAATCTCGCTCAGTGTAAGTGACGAGGTTGGATCTTTGTAATCCGACTGGTAGCAACCTGCTTGTAATGAAAGGAACATCAAAATTCGTTTAGTTCTAAATTTTACTTTTGTTTTATTCCATTTCATGGTGCAGAAGTTATAACTTTATTTTGCTCGACAACTGAGGCTTTTTAGTGAAAGATATCATATAGTCGCAAACCAAGTTAAATAATGAGAGTAACCCCATTAACTTCAGTTAGTATTGTCCCATAAATAACGCGATCATGTTCGAAGATTCCCATTTCAGCCACAAACATCAGCAGAAGATTACAAAGCCCAAATCCCAAAGAAGCATGACCATTTGCTTCGTCAACAGCATATGTATGATTTATATTTTCCCATTTGGCTATCAAAAAGCGTTTCCTTTTCATTAAATCTCATTAGTTACATTTTGTTAATTATATTATGGTCCAGATTCATATTTACTGTAAATTATTGAAGATAGTAGCGCAAACTCATATTTTAATCTTCATTTTACTTACATTCTATATTTAATTTGAATAAATTTTATTGTTATTGAAGATAGTATTGCAAACCTAAAATTGAGTCTTTCTTTATTGGATCAATCCTTTTTGGCATGGACTTGTGTGGAAGAACTACTATGTAAGATTTGGTATTAGGTTTAAATATTTATTAATAAACAGTTAATTAACATTTTTCCGATAGTAATCAGTGTCGCAGTCGTTTTCTAATTATTTTGTTATGGTATTGAAGATAAAGTAAACCATATCCTTACAATAGCAACCGGGCCTATTACTGTACATCTGTTACTCATGCAACCAGAACATTTCCTCCTCCCAAAAAACTTTGTCGCCCTGCCACTCGGAAAAAATACAAAAACATGTCATCTCCTATTCTGGCATTGTTTCATCTCGGCAGTCAAATGCACTGTAAAGGACTGATCATTCACATCATTTCTGGACAATAGTTTCGTTACTTCTTATATTTTTACAATGTTTGTAATCTTCGAGTTATGGAAAGGCTCTTGAGGATCAAGACAATAATAAATAAGAAAAAAAAATGACTAAAAGAAGATCTTCTTGCTGGAGCATCCCAAATGTTGTGCATTAATTACTTTTGGAGCTATGCAAGTATATTATTGACCGTCTAGGGTGTCATCAAGAGAGATGTTACGATAAATGTACGAATTAACCGAAGTTTAAAATTTTTTGCGATTTCCATTCAAAGTTCACAAAATAGGTTACTCCATTAGTTTCACTAGTATTTCACGTCATTAAAGTGTTGTCATGTTATTCACATATAACATCTGCTGCATTATCCACATCTAATTCACATAAATCGGCAGCAGATATGAGAAATGTTCCCACTAAACCATGATAAAAAGTCATTGAGTCTTTCATCCTGGGTATGTGAAATATGTTTGTTCTGAGAGGCAGAGAGTTTTCACATAAATTCTTATTTGCACAGTAAAATACGGCATTTTACCTTCATTCTCTCTTTTTCCAGGACTTCTTTTCGTTGTCCATAAAATTTGTTTTTGCATTTTTATTTCCAGTCTGACCTGTGAGCAACAAGAATATTGCTGTAATTTTTCGGGAAGGCAAGTTATGATTTTTTCTGCACATGGAAATTTATCCCATCAACATTTTTAGCTCTATTGCATTGCCCAGCTAAAAATGAAACGATGGGCTCAAAATACTTTTACATTTGCATAATTAAAAGATTGCAAGAATATTTCACAAGAACATTTTTTCAGGAATGCAAGTTTTTTTCACGATTTTTAACTCACGTGCGACTTTTTAAACTGAAATTTTTGGGTTTTAATGAAAAGTACAAGGATAATGACAAAAGTCAATGAACGCTTTTTAAATCATTTGATTTGGTGTTCAGTAGGATTTTCTGTTATCGCTTTTCTTTCTTTCGTCTGATTTTTGTAATATTTTTGTAAACTCAGTGTCTTCAATTTTTACTCTGCTTACCTAGCTATATAGTGTCTATCCGAATTTGTAATCATTTGGCTGTTTTTGGCGAATTGTTAAAATTACCTTTCCCGAGTCTGCTGACTGATGACAAGTACAACCCAGTTCTCAATCTCTTGAGAGCGGACTAGGAAAATTTCAACAAATGCGAATTCTCTGATTTGTTTGGATCTCTCAGGAGTTTATAAGTTTTCAAATTTTATTACGTTGTTCAAAATTTTATTCGTTTTATACATTTCTTTTTAGTGTTTCAGTGTTTCAAATTATTGAAACAAATTGTTCAGTTCAAATAAAATAATTCCAATATTAAAAGTCAAATAATAGAATATTTCCAAGTAAGAACCAATAGGATTTTCGTGCATCCAATTTTCGTACTACAAATTCTCCGAAGTAGACAAATATTTTTCATATATCTGACGACTTCGAAGTAATCGTATGACTGTTTGACACTTACCCCTAGGACATTTGCCCCAACCTGCTTATATTTACATTGCCGTTTTGGCCATTTTAGGTCTACTTAAACTGCGGTTTTGCTATCCAAATAAGAAGAATATTCATAGTATATTAAAAAAGAAGTTACTCTCAGGTAAGTCCAAGATACATAAAGTAATTTATTAACGAGAAATTACTGAGAAAATAATTTACTATTTAAATTAGATTCTAAAAAAAAATTTTGTTACACAATGAGTAATTACAAGCTTGCAAAGAAAAGAAAAATACAAAGTGAATGCCAAATTTTTAATGATTGGTCTAGAAAACTCTTCTTTAATCAAATAGGAACAAAGACCATGTGTGTTATCTGTTATGAGAGTGTGGCGATGTTGAAGGAGTACATATTGAAAAAGGCATTTCGAAATAAAAGATTGTAAATATTTTTCAGATTTTGAAATAAAGCACACAGTTAATAGGTTGCTGAATAATTTAAAGAATGATCAAACTATTTTTGTAAAACAATGTAACTTGAACAAGTAAACCACTATAGCTATTTTCTACTAGCAAACAAGATAGCAAAACACAACAAGCTGTTTTCTGATGCTGAATTTCCAAAAAGCTGTATGCTGGAAGCAATTAATATCGTTTGCCCTGAGGTCATTTCTAAAGTCTAGGCTATCAGCTTGCAACTGAATGGTGGGAATTCAGGCTATATCTTCAAATTTAACAGACCAACTCCTTCAAACTGCTAAGAATTTCCTGTAGTATTTTCTTGCACTGGATGAAAGCACTGACATTCAGGATATAGCTCAATTGTTGATATTTATACTTGGGATTCTAGACAATTTCGAAATTAGTGAAGAATTTCGCTCACTGGAATCGATGAATGATACAACCACAGGCCCAGATTTTCACGATACTGTTAATAAATGTTTGTCTAGGTTTGGTTTGAATTTGCACAACTTAGCAAGCATCACCACTGATGGAGCCACTTCTTTAACTGGCAAGCATTCAGATCTAGTAAAACTGCTGATCAATTAAGTAAAAGAAAACTGTCCAGGTAAACCAGTTCTATCGTTTCACTGTATAATTGGTCTCCTCCTTAGTGAAGTTAAGATCCGTTTGATTAACCACAATTTTGTTATTATTGGGACCAAGCGGTTTGGGCTTCGGTTTTTGAGTTCTAATGATCGCGTCAAGTTTCCGTTCTAGTTTAGCGTTTTTCTTATCTAATTTGGCCTGATTAACGAAATTAACTTTCCACAGAAAGTCGTCCCATTTTTCTGTGCTTCGGTTTTGGCTCAGAAACAGATGCGGGCAGTATGCTTTAGCTTCACAAAGAGATAGCTTATAGTATAAAAAGCCTATCTCCTTTATGAGCCTCATGCATTTGACAGATGCTAATAGCCCGTTTAAACATTAGTCACCCTTATTTTTAAATTTAATACATTCTATAAATCTGGGAAAGACTTTATATTGTTTACATTGGTTGAGAAAACAAATATCTGAATTTAAAAAACCTATTCTACAGTTAAGCCTAAAAAAATAATTCATTTCCTTATTATATGTAAATGCTTGAGAAGCCATGATTAACAAAGAGAAAAAATATGTGGATAAATGTAATGTAAAGATAAATAAAACGCTCTTTTTTCCACAACAAAAGTAGCTTGAAAAGATACAACCTTACAAGATGGAAAATTCTTTCGATAGCAATTGCTATCAAAAGAACTAAGAAACAAAAAATGCTTTTATTTAAAAAGTGACAAGGGCAACAGCGTCGTCGTTATCACAGAAGAAGATTACTACCAAAAAATGAAAGCTCTTATAACCGGAGGCCTTTTCATAACGGTAAAAAAGAACCCACTCCCGAAGCTCATCAGAGAAGTTAAAGAAGCGGTCAAAATGTGTAGTAATATCATTCCTCCTAACGTGTCTACCTCTCTAATAGTTAAAAACCCTGTTTTACCTAGGTTATACTGTTCTCCGAAAATACACAAACCGGGAAAAAACATGAGATCCATCGTTTCAAACATCGATTCTCCGACGAATAAGATAGCTAAGTATATGGCTAATTTTCTTAAAAATCTTAAACTTTCAGATTACGATAGTTCCGTCAAAAACAGCACTGAATTGGTTAAAAAACTACAAAACAGAAACATTGGAGAGGGAGAAATACTGGTATCATTTGACATAGTTTCTCTTTTTCCCAGTATTCCGTTAAAAGTTACGCTTGAATTTTTAGCCGATATCTTAACCAAAAAGGAATTACCGTCTAACATACAAATTGAATGTCTTAGATTGATCAGCCTTTGCATCAATAATAATATTTTTATGCTTTAAGGGAAATATTTTTAAAATGACAGAATGGAAGCCTTTGGGTTCCTGCCTCAGCCCGATCTTGGCTGAAGTCTTCCTAAAAAGTTTTGAAGACATACTCAGATCGTCCCATTTCTATTTTCCGGATTGCTGGTACCGCTACGTTGACAACATTTTCACCATTTTCGACACAAGTAAGCGTAATATAAACGAATTTCTTACCCACTATAACAGTTTCTTTCCCTCTGTACAGTTCACCGTAGAGGTAGAAAAAGAACAGAGGCTCCCCTTTCTCGACGTCACCATCACAATAAGCTGGAGTTCGATGTATACAGAAAACCCAGTAACGGACTCAACTACATACAAGCGGATTCCAGCCACCCGTGGAACCAGAAGATGGCAACCTTCATCACCATGTTAGACAGAGCTCTAAACATTCCCTTAAGCTACGAAAGATTCGAAAAAGAAATCGATTCTATAAAAAATCTTGCCACAAGGAATGGCTACAACGAACGTACCATAGTGGACCTTCTCCAGAAAAGGAAATATAAAAAGTTCATTCAAGATATCACAACTTTAGGAAACCACAAGAACTAAGAACGGAGGATATCATTGCCATACAATAAACAGCTCGTTCGAGGACTAAGTTCTGTCTTTAAGACACAAGGTTTCTCCATCTGTTACAGCAACCCGAATAAGATCAAAGACCTGCTCCCAAATCCTAAGGACAAAATTCAAGATTTACAACAGTCAGGGATTTATGAAATTAAATGCGCCCAATCTGAGTAGGTTTATCGTGCCCATTCTTTTCGAAACATCAGCACAAGATATAAGGAACACATGAAACATTGGAAGTTTGGGAGAGCAAATCAGTCAGCAGTGGCCAAGCACTCATTGGACAGGGGCAACAATTTCCCTATTAAAAATGTAAAGTTATTATTTTCAATAAAGAACAAACAGCTGTTGGATTCTTTTGAAAGCATAGCAATACATCAAGTTGAAAAAACATCGATACTAGATTTAGATATGGGACCAATAATCGATACTTCATTAATTAAATGGTTGACAGAAAAAAACTACCCAATAAGCAGTTTTCAGCTTATCACATACAACCAGGATTGGCTAGTTTCCCTCATATAAAGGGCCATATTTCCTTTCATCATATCCTTGATGAGTTATCACCATCATCACTGGACACACTGCTGCTACTGCACGACGATTCTACCACTCGACGGACGACGACGTACCTATTGCATCGGCGGAATCTACAACAAGGTAGGACTTTTTTAAGTCTTTTAAACTGAGTCGTTCTGAGTAGGTGCGTCCTTCTAAGGATGGCAAAACCCAGCACCACACCTGCTTCATGGCGACTTCAGGCGCTGCGTCGAAATCTGCTACCATTATAGTTAAGTACACGGATGGTAAAGAGTTGCCTTGTGATCAAGCTTATAAAGATGCGTGCAAGGATGCTAGATTCTATGCATTCGATATCATAATTAATGAGCAGCTAGAGGCTTTACGTACGGTTTTTAATAACAAATATGTAGACCTTGAATGCAAGGTGGAAGCACTGGCCAAGAATATTAGTAATTTGGATACTAAAATTGATGGATTAAAGTCGGAGATTATGAGTGCCCGAAATGAAGCTGCAAGTGGGCTTACCAGTCTCGAACAAACTATTAGGGAAATGATGAGCTCCCTCATAACTTCCAATTCAAATTCGCCCATGATAGTGGATGCCTGTGAACCTTTACATGATGTTAATGAACCCTTACCTAACTATGAAGAGTCCCTCTCAATAGATAAAGTTGGGAGTAAGCGTAAATTAAATGAAGATCTAAATACGGAAACTAATAACTGGATACCTGTCTCAAACAAGAAATCTAGGAAAGGCATGCGTATTGACAATATAGCTAGTGAAGCGGCCATCAGTGACGTAGCTGCTGTTGCCTTCCGCGAAAAAGTCAAGAGACCTATTCAACCAAGTCATAGAGATGGAAACCTGTATATCCCTCCGATTATAATCCGTACTCACGGTAAACCAATTAGGGATACCCTAGAAGAAATCAAGAAGCATGTGCCCTTAGAAAGCATCACAGCCCATACTGGCAGGACTGACACCGTCAAAATTAAGTGTCATAACGAAGAAATCCATAAAAAATTAGTGTCAGGAATTAAGAGTGATAATATCTTGAAAATACAGCATCACCAGCTGAAGTCAGAAAAACTGTTAAAATATGTTATAAGGAATGTTGATACAACCTATAACTTGGACGATTTCCTTGACGATCTCAAGAGGACAAATTACTTTCCAGAGAAATTAATAAGATTAAAAAAGGCAAATGGCGCTGTTGATATGCCGCTGATCTTGGCACTATTTCAAAATACTGAGCATAATAGGACATTTAAAGAAGTCACTCGGATTGGTCAACTGGCGGTGCTCGTTGAGCTGTTTAGGGGCAATAAGAAACCTCTTCAATGTTACAATTGCCTCAGATTTGGACACGTTTCCATGGGTTGTACTGAGCTGCCCCGTTGCAACAAGTGTGCAGGGGATCATCAGTCCAGGGACTGCAAAAATGTAAAGGGACAGGATCCACCTAAATGTATTCGCTGTGAAGGACAGCATACGTCAAGTTTCTCTGGATGTCCTAAATATCCCAAAACAGTGAGCAGAGTGCGTGGTGCTAAGACTATTGAAGGGAGATCCTACGCTTCGGTGGTTTCAAAATCTGTTGACAAAAGTTTCAACCCGTCTGATTTGCAAGCTATGAACACTAAAATAGGCGCGATGCTCAGATTAGATGAGGAAATCGGAAAATCTATTCCGCATATTGTTAAATCGTTCTCTAAAATTTAATCATGGCCAGCAACAGCTTCGAAGTAGTCAATCAAGGAAGACTTCGGTGTACCATCTGGAATGCCAGAGGCATTTCCCGTAGGCGAGAGGAGTTCTTCGACTTCCTATCGAGAAACAAAATTGATATTGCCTTTGTCTGTGAAACCCACCTCAAGTCGGAACGGCCATTCAAGCTGCCTGGATACATGGTCTATCGTAAAGATAGAGTCCCAAAGAATCCTGCTCATGGTGTTTCTGGTGGAGCAGCTGTTATAGTCAAAGAGGGTATTGAGCATGTTGAAGTCACTACTCGGAACTATTTAGGAATGGAGGCGGCCTCTATTCTCATCAAGGACCTCACGATTGGCTGGGTTAAGTTTGTTGCGCTGTATAACTCTCCGGGGCATGCCATTGACCCCTGTGATCTCGACGAGTTGCTCTCTGGTAATTTTCCTGTTGTTTTGGCAGGCGATCTAAACGCGAAACACCCTCACTGGAATTCCAGATGCATTAATCACAATGGTGCTATTTTATATGGTTACACCCAGAACCAGCTGGACACTGTCGCTATCGGTCCAATCAAACATACATAATATTGTGATCATTCGCCCACGAGCGATGTCCTGGATATTGCTATTCTCAAGGGTCTCTTCAAACCGTTCAATATTTACACTGTGGACGATCTAACATCAGACCATCTTCCTGTTGCCCTTAACTTCGATGGCTTAAATATGGACATCCTGAATCGACTTCCTATAAGGCGGGATTGGAAACTCTTTCGTGAACTCCTTAAAACTAGCAACGGCTACACAGCGAGTTCCTCCAGCACCAATGAAATCGATGATAGAGTCGAAGACATTACCAGTAACATCAACAATGCGATGTCTGCTAGTGCTTGCCCTATAAACCCTAAATATCCTGACCATCTCGATCTTCCTCCAAGTATTAGGCAAATTATTGCAGAGAGGAATGCCTTCCGAAGACTTTGGCAGCGTACACGTGATCCAATCTTTAAGAGAAAGTATAATAGACTTTCTAGAAGGGTCCACGAAAAAGTAAGAGAGCTACGAGTACAAAGATTGACTAACAAATTGAAGAATCTCTCAACTCATGACAACTCGCTCTGGACTACGATTAGAGCTCTTAAGAGTACGAAAACGAAATTCCCACCCCTGTTTTCTCCAGATGGTACTACTCTTGCTACTACGGACCAAGATAAAGCTGAATTAATTGCTGAGTCACTTAGCAATCAATTTATCACCCCAATTCCAGATACTCCGGACGGGGAGCATGCAATCAGCGAGGTTCGTGATGTGTGTTCCAATTTTTATGAGGGTCGGCGTGCTCCTATACAGCGATCAATCTTCCCGATGGAAATTGTTGAGATCATCAAGAAACTCAAGAATAAGAAAGCCCCTGGAATGGATGCCATCACAAATAGTGCACTTAAAAATCTACCTTCCAACCTGATCCTGGACATTGTTACACTAATAAATGACTGCTGGAAACTCGGATATTTCCCTACTGGCTGGAAGGAATCAATTATCCTAAGCATTCCGAAACCAGGCCTTAACCCTTCATTGCCTGCAAGTTACAGGCCCATAAGCCTTTTACCAACTATGTCGAAGGTTCTAGAGCGGACAATTCTTAAAAGGTTCAATGAATTCTGCTCT
>JAHWFO010061387.1:1007-17106 GCA_023313115.1 Rhysida immarginata | reverse complement strand
AAAAAAAAAAAAAGCTGCTTGTGGAATTTTCAAATCCACTTGGGAAGATAAAATTGTTAAAATATGAGGGATTAAGAAAATAAAAATTGGATAAAGAGAATAAAAATTGGCGGGCGGTAGTTCTTACCAATATTAAGAGTGTATGCTAGAAAAGATTAAGGAGTGCTGTTCTATTACCCTAGTGGAATGGCCGGCCAGGTGGCCGAGAGGGCTAGGGCGTAGGCTTTCTAGTTCTCGAGTCCGCCTGGCCGTGGGTTCGAATCCTGCCATGGGCATGGATGTTTGTGTCTGCCCCGGGCTTCGTACAGATATAACTTGTGTAAAAGGTGCAAAATGACCATAGTAGTCGACGCCAAATTTCTAGAACCCCCCCCCCCCTAGTGGAATGAAACCACAATCTTCCTCATATTTTAACATTATTTTTATTTTTTATTCTTGTAAGAAGTACCCCCTCCCCAACTTTTTATCCTCTTAATCTCCCATATTTTCCATTCTGCAAGTTCATTTTATATTTTGAAATCCATTGGGATATGTATATCTATAAACAACTTACACTATGATACCCTAAAAAGGAACAGCAGCGCCATCTGGCCGTGTCATCAGGCAGTCAGACACGAGAACTACGTCGATTGTGACAGTATTAATTTTAGACACTATAATGGGACCTCCCTACGTTTTCCAGATGCACTTTAGGAACTGCTACTTGCATTGAACAAAAACTTGACGTTCCCCTCTTTCAAATTGTCTATGGTTGAAGAGTTATTTACGATTGAAATGTGATGAACCACTATGTTACACCCTGTGTATGACTGGTTAATTATTGTTCTGAAGGGTTAGAATATTTATTTATTTTTTATTTATTTATTTAGTAATAAGAAATACAATAATGCCCACCGGGGGCAATATGCTATAACAAATTATGACAATAGTTAATACGTAGGTAAAATAAACAAACAAATTACATCAGTAAATAAATTAACAAAACAAATAAAATACAAGAAATCGAAAATAGACTAAAGTTAATTTAAATAAAAATAATTACGTTAAACTGATTACATTACATACTAATGGCCTAATAACAAAAATCATTAATACTATTGATTCATAAAAGTAGTGGTGTTAACAGAGGCCAACTATGGAAACTAATTAAATACAAATAATGATGTAGACCTGAGTAAAAAGTAATTGTGATATGAACACTTAACAACTATGTAACAGTAGCGAACAAAAGCGCTAACGACGAATTGGCCACACTTTGTAAACAACAGTAATTAGGTGTAAATTCGAATGGCCTTAGCTTGGTATGCTTATGTTGCTCTCCCGTACGAAGCCTGTTGGCCACCCTAGCAGAATGAGGGGATAGACATCTGTGCTAATACATACTTTTTTAGTGCAGTTCGAAATTTAGAGTACAGTGTCAGTTGTCTTATCTCAGGTGGAAGCTTGGCTCACAAGGGAATCCCTCGAACATACATGTCACAGATTTCCACCAAATTGAAATATGTTACTCATCTGAAGCTACTATAGATGCTAGCAAAATAAGAAAGTGCCAATTTTTTTTTCTTTCAAAATAAACCAAGAAAACGAAAAAATTTGAGCCCATATTGCCATACAAAGACTCCATTGTTAAAGTGGTGTGTATGTGTATTATTTCGCTCTCCACTTATTTCTTCACTATTCAACAATGCGCACGAATCCACTTCACATGAAAGCAACGCTGTCGCTTCCATGGTGTGCTTGCGCACAAAAAAAAAAAAAAAAAGGCTATGTGGGGTTCCCTTGTCAGTGCATTAGACCCATTTTCCATTTAGCATCTCTTTAGTGTTTGTTAGGCGTCTGCAACTTTTTGGTGCATTTTTGAAAAACACACTCGTTTTCCATTTAGCGACTTTTACGTGTCTTTGCCTTCTAAGCATCTGTCAGCCATCTGTCACGCATTTTTTCAAGATCTGGCAAGGCTAGATTTTTACGAGTTTTTTCAGGCGTCTTTTCAGATCTAGCCAATCAGGTGCAATCAACATCGCTATGGATTCTGGGTAATGTTCTAGATTCAGATGGAGAATCATGGCTGCCGTAGCTGCTGTTCACCAACACGGGTTCTCGTGACTTTTTTCTCGTGAATTTATTATTAAACAGGTTTTAAAATTAAGTAAAAATGATACAGTAATAAATTCAAAGCGTGAACATAGTCAGAGGGATCAATATCTTCTTTTCCATCGCCTTGAGAGAGCGACAACTGTTTGAAGCGACTCGACTAATCAGATCAGACCAGAGTATGGATAACACCTAAAAGTCGCTAAATGGAAAACGACTGCATTCGCGTGCTAATCATGACAAGTCTTTCAAGCAAAGATTGCAAGAGGCTCCAAAGTCGCTAAGCATTATGAGACGCCTAAAATTCGCTAAATGGAAAACGGCCTTTAGGCCAGCATGTGTGAGGCTCGCAGCTCGATACTTCTGTTTAGCAAACAGCAAATAGATGTTGTGAACCTGTCTCGTTGAGTATGTATGTCCCTCTTTATTTAAGGAGACATTAATTGGGGTGTCAATCTTTAAAAAAGAACTAAGCGCATTATAAATAAAGGAGCAGATCTGCATCGTATGTATCTGATCGATTGTAGGAATACCCAGAACCGGAAAGTAATGTGAGATAGTGACACCTTTGGAAATATGTAACAGAATTTGGATAAACCATTTCTGCAGTTTCCTTATTCTGGAGAGATTATAATGCGTAGTGGAACCCCATAAAACTGTGCAGTAACAGAGGTTGGAATGTATCCAAGAAATATATAATATGTAAGAATTTTACATGTGAGGCAATTTAATCTAGAAATTATTCCCATTTTCCGGTTCATCTTAGACAAATGGTTATCAATATGTTGGTCCAAGATAAATCATGGGACACTATAAGACCTAAATATTTATAGGACTTAACAACCTCAATAATATGATTGCCATAATTAATAAGGGTTGGATGGTTTAGGCGTGAAGCCATCTATTTAAAGCCTCTCCGGCGCGATCACCCGTCGTTAGATGAGGAATCCAGTGCTGTCGCCGAATCGCCGGAAAATGTACCACCCGCAACAAATTGTCAAGGGGATAACTTTTAATAAAGAATGCAGATGATTAAAAAAAGTGTACATTCTTGGATGTAATAACAGAATGAATTTTTTCTGCAGATAATGTGAGAATGATACAATACATTTTTAATGTGTAGTTGATGAGCTCATTTCGTGGAAGTGTTAGGTATGAAACATTTGTTGCGCTGGTAGAAGAATAAGACTTTCGTTTTTCCAGCATTTGCAGCCAATTTTGTTAGTTGACCAATTCAGAAGCCTTGCAAAAACATTGTTAAGTGATAGTAATAAGGCATGTGGGTCGACATTAGAGAGAAGAAATGTCACGTCAGCATACATTAGCATTTTAACTGGAGAAAAAGTTAGAGGGAAATCATTAATATACAAGTTGAAAAATATAGAGCGGTAATAATATAGAGCCATATGGTAAGCCTTCGTTCCGAGTTACGGTTGATGATGAGATATCCGAATAGGTAAGATAATATTGCCTGTTGCATAAAAACATCAGCTATCCAGTCGAGTGTCATGCCTCGAATGTTCTATTGTACCGACATCTTGTCTAAGAGTACTGAGGGAGAAACTGTGTCAAACGCTTTAGCAAAGTCAACGAATATCGTGGCTGCATGTTTATTATTAGCTATTTCTGAAATTGCAAATTCGGATAGCTCATAACAGGCAGTCTGGTATTATTCCCAGGGGTGAAACCTTGCTGACAAGGATTTAAAAAATTATTAGAAAGTATGTAGTCTGATAAACGTTTTTAAACAAGCTATTCAAAAACTTTCGACAATATCGATAAAGAAGTAATAGGTCAATAGTTGGAAAATTGTTTACAGTCTCCCTGTTTAAAAATTGATTTAACATGGGCCAGCTTTAAAATTGAAGGAAAAACTCTTGTTTGTATCAAGGTGTTGAATATTTCAGCTAGCAGGGTTGGCAACGCACACTTAACACAAATAATTACATCTGCTCGGAAGCATAGAGGATCAAGGGCTGTTGAAGAACTTAATTGCGACATCACGGCAGAGACTTCCTCCGGAGTAGTTGGAACAACATACAGCCAGACATTCGATCGAGATCTATTTCTAGTGTTAGGATAAAAACTGGAAGAAGGAGAGGGAAGTAGCGCATTTATAAATCGGTTAGTATGGTCTAGGTCTGAAAATGGGCCATTTGAAGACTGCATGTTCAGTAAAATCATCTATTCAGAGATTAATATATATAAATGGTATACATTAATGAATATTAAATAAATATATCAACAATAACTATAATAACAACAACAACAGTGAAAATTCAGTAGAAATTTTAAGAATATATGGAAATTAAAGTAGTTGAGATTAAGCCCGAACGAATGTTTCTAAGGAGAAGATGTTTAAAAAATTGAAGGGAAGATGCATCATGAAGTTCTTTAATTAATTTGGACCAACAGATTATTCCAGAAATTGATAATGATCTCTGTTAAGGCGAGAACTTTAAGTCTAGTGACTTATGCCCAAACGAGCGACTATCTTGAAGGGCCGTTATATGATTGTGTATAAGTAAACAAAAGATTCCACTTACCATCTGAATTCAATGAAGTCAAACATGAATGGTCGAAGAATAGTTAACTGAAGAATGTTACGGAAGAGTGTTCCAAAGTCACATGAAGGTGAAGAATCACATGTAGCCGAAGAATCACATGAAGCTGAAGAATTACATGTTCTTGAAGGCTAGTGATGACCGAAGAGGTACCTCTCGGTGAAGCTTCGAATGTGAAAGTCTAAAAGAGTTGTATGTAGTGTTGAAGCAACATCACCTCGAAGCGCTATAGCGAGAATTAAGACGAAACATCGAAGACAAAGTGGTGAATGAACAGTCCACAGCGATTAAATATAAGAATCAAAAGGAGAAAACTAGTTGAACATTAGAAGCACGAATGTAGAAAGACTTAAATGTTGAAGCAGGAAGCGAGTTGAGCACTCTTATTCAACACAGAAATGTAATGTTAAATTCAAATGAGTATGAAGGATATCACAAGCCTGGATATACCTTTTGATAAGGAGAATATGAGCGACTGATTCGAACAAAGCAAAATTTTCAAACACAAATTGGCAACAATATGCACGAGAGGCTAACAAGCGCGAGACAGAGTTTTCTGCAATATTTCTAGAATTTTTTTCAACAATACTTACTTACTTTTCAAACCCGCTTATCCGTTAGGGTCGCGGGGGCAGCAGCCCTATGGAGGATCTCCAGCGATCGCGATCTTCCGCCATCAGGCGCATGTCCTCCCTTGTAATATCCAAGCGACTCGAACCCAGATTCTCCATGTAGTCTAGCCACCTGGTTCTAGGCCGACCCTTTGGTCTCTTACCCACCGGCTTGGAAAATAACAACTGCCTAGGAAGACTAGATTGCGGCATCCGTATCACGTGGCCATACCAGCGCAACTGAGATCTCTCAATGCGGAGAAGTAGCGGCTCAACACCTAAAGATTCCCTTATTGTGCTGCTGTACACTCTATCTAGTAGGGTAACACCTGCCACACCTCTCAGGAATCTCATTTCGGCCGCTTGTACCCGCGATCGCACTCTTTCGGTCATTACCCAAGCCTCATGACCATAGGTGAGAATGGGGACAAAGATAGATTTGAAGACGGAGAGCTTGGCTTTGTTACCCAGCTCTCGTTTCGTTACCACGGATCGCCACAGTTCACGTCTGACACAGCTTGCTGCACCGATCCGAGCATCCAATTCTTTCTCCTGCCGTCCATCACTCGTGAATGCAATCCCGAGATACTTGAACTTCTCCACCTGTCTCAATGAGGCTCCCCTAACATGGAGAGCGCACTGAGCAGGCTGTCTTGAAAGAACCAGAACTTCGGTTTTAGCCACACTGATCTTCATCCCAGCTTCTTCACATTTGGCTGCAAACCGGTCTAGTGCATGCTGAAGGTTCGTGCGAGAAGACCCAAGCAGGACAAGGTCGTCCGCAAAGAGCAACCTCTCCACCAGGAAGTCGCCCACACAAACACGCTCATCGCCTCGGCTGCCCCTGTCTATCCAGTCCATAAAGATAATGAACAAGATGGGCGACAGTACGCACCCTTGGCGGAGTCCAACACCCACGGTGAACGGTCCTGACTTAATGCCATTTATCCGGACACACATCTCAGGGCTTTCGTACAGAGACATGATAGCAACCAGTAATTGCCCATCCACTCCATACTCTTGCAACACTTGCCAGAGCTTCTCCCGAGGAACTCTGTCATATGCTTTTTCGAGGTCCACAAAGCAAGCGTAGACCTCTTTTGCATACTCCCAGGATTTCTCAAAGATTTGCCTTAGAGCAAAGATGTGATCCGTCGTGCTTCGGCCAGGTCGGAAACCACACTGCTCCCCCGACAGTTTGGAGTCGACTATTTCCCGACTTCTCTTCTCCAGACACTTAGCGTACACTTTCCCAGGAATACTGAGCAAAGAGATGCCTCGATAGTTGTTGCAATCTCTCTGATCTCCCTTTTTGAAGATAGGGATCACAATTCCTGTCTGCCATTGCTTAGGGGCCTGTCCAGATATCCAAGCAACTTGACACACTCGAGTCAGCCACAGGATACCATCCTGATTTAAGGCCTTTAACATCTCGGACCGGATTTCATCATCACCTGCAGCTTTGCCAGTCTTCAGGGACTTAATTGCCCATCTGACTTCTGTTTCAGTGATACTACCGTGACTATTCTCCGCTCCAAGGTGCACCTCGTATGCCTCAGTTGTTGTTGTCACCGGATTAAGAAGAGATGCAAAGTATTCCTTCCACCTATGCAATACGCTCTCCTCCGTTTTCAGAAGCCTCCCATCTGAACTCTTAATAGTTTGTGATGAAAGAGACTTCTTTCCACGGAGGCGGCGCACGGTCTGCCAGAACACCTTGTTTGCCGAACCATAGTCTGCCTCCAATTTCTCCCCGAACTTCTCCCAGGCCTTGGCTTTAGCTGTTGATACTGTCTTTGCTGCTGCTTTTCGCGCCTCAGTGTACCGCACTCGACTCGAAGTTGACTTATTTGCAAACCATAGCAAATAGGCTTCCTTCTTTGCCTTGACAGCTTCTTGGACTTCACAGTTCCACCATGCAGTCCTTTTCTCACCGCCCTGCGCCACACTCAGCCGCTTACGACCACAGCACAATGCAGCCGAAGTAATCACAGCAGTTTTAAACAACTGCCACTCCTCTTCAACAGTACCACGATCACTGGGTAGTTCTTTGAAACTTGAAGATATGCTATCTGCAAAGGTCTTCCTCACAGCTCTATCCTCCAGTGCCTCCCATTTGATGCGCCAAGTTTGTCTGAACCTAGTATTTCGCTTGGTTGGCATGGATTCAGAGAACCGCAAAGTGCAGACAACAAGGTGGTGATCAGTTGATAGTTCTGCCTCTCTTCTCACACGAGTATCCAACACTGATCGGAATAAGTCAGCTGAAACGATTACAAAATCAATCAGTGACTTCTGGTCCATTGCATCCCTGTACCAGGTATACTTATGGACATCCCTGTGCTGGAAGAAGGTGTTTGTGATGGAAAGTCCATTGTTGCAACAGAGATCCAACAAGCACCTCCCATTCGCATTTAAATCGGGGTCACCATTCCTCCCAATCACGCCCCTCCACGTTTGGTCATCAGCCCCTACGTGTGCATTGAAGTCGCCCATCAGGATGACAGAATCTGCACTCCCTCTCCTGCTAAGAGCAGCATCAACTTCATCTAGAAAAAGTGGGTACTCTGTGACTGCATTCGGAGCATATGCAACGAATAGAGAGAGAGACCGTTTCCCTATCTGAAGCCTCAGGAGACACAGTCTTCCACCTAAGGGGGTCCAATCTGCAACATAATCTGCCAGCCGGGGACTTGTGAGTATCCCCACTCCCGCCTGGGCAGTCATGTTAGGGTTGACACCAGAGTAGAAAAGCTTCCACCCTCCTTCTAAGTCCACAGTTCCAGAACCTGGACGTTTCGTAGAGGTAATACCTATGATATCCAGTCGATACCGTTTGGCTTCCTCCACTAACTCTGATTCCTTTCCTGTCATGGAGAATACGTTCCAAGTGCCGATTGACAGCACCCGATCCCGATCCCGTTTTTTCAACAATGCTCTGCACAAATAAGTTTACGGCTTAAACATACTCCCCCGGCTTGAAAGGATTGACTCTTTCAACACAAATATTATGAACTTTTGATGTAAAACAACAACAACAAAAAAAAAAAAACAAACAACAACCCCCAAATTAACAAAATATTGCAGAGGTAAAGGACATACCTTTACCAGAGGGGTTTTAAGATAAGAATTTTTCAATTTGACATTGACCACTAATATTACACCATCCTTTCCTGGAAAGACTTCATCTATGATCCCTAATGGCCAATGTACAGGAGAAAGGTTTTCTTGATTTACAAGAAAAACTGTTCCAACTTTTACAGGATCAGATGGTGTATTCCATCTTTGCTTAACTTGTAACGTGTGGAGATATTCATTTTACCACCTTTCCCAAAATGATTGTAACAATTATTAAGTAACATTCATCTTTCTAATAAATAACAACGTTCATTTCTAGTTGAAGTATGTGGAAAGTATTGCAAGGGAACAGACATGAAAAAATGTGCTGGAATTCAAGCAGTTAAATCAGAAGGATCAGAGCTTATACTCTGTCCAACGAAAGAAAAACTGGGTGTGTCGAGTTAAATTTCCAGTTTCAATTGTTAAACATTGCTAAGTAAAATTAACAATAATGTCTAACAACTGAAATCGGAAATTTAATTAGGCATGCCCAGTTTTTCTTTCTTTGAATGGAGTATAGTTGATAAAGAGATCTAGAATTTAAAACAGCCTCTATTTGTGCAAGGACAATAATTAATTCTTCATAATTCTGGTATGGACGTTTTCTCAAATAATACGTTGCAAAATTACAACACACATCTTCCTGAACAGATCGAATTGAACAGAGAACACGAAGTAGCTTTAACGGCGATTTCATTCCCAAATTCGATTGAGAACTTTTCATTTACTTTGACAGACAAAGGCAATGATGATGTTGCGCATTTAGTAGTTCATAATTATACAGTAAATCCACCTATAGCGATAAACGAAGTGGACATTCCTCTCGAATCAAAACGTGGTTCTCACACAGTAAATAGCTTGCAAGTACTTAGTGAAACAATCAATGAAGACATTAGAAAAAAACTTTCTGAACTGGTCGATGCATGGCATGACAAATGATTTCTTAATTTTAATGTGCGCTTGATTTATGATGAAAAATATCACAAATTTATTGTTTATAATTATAAAGACGAAAGTAATGAACTTTATTTGAGGATGTTTTTAGGAAAATCCATTGCAAAACGATTCAGATTTATGGAGAAACAGTTTCCTGTTTTAAATCGTCAAAAAGGGTCCCCATTAAGACTCATCGCTCATCATTTCGTACGCCCATATCCCAGTAAATCTATCGAAAGTTTGTACGTATACTGTACGGAAATTTGTAGGAGATGTTAGAGCTCTGTTAATGAGAATACTGAATATCGAGGGTCAAGATGGTGAATCAACATATGTATCTTTTCATCGTCTGTATTATTTGCCGGTTATTAAATCATCTTTTCGCACCGTCGAAATCGACTTAAGATTACACACAGGAGAACGAGTGCCATTTGTGAGTACAGGTCGAGTGGTGTGCGTACTGCATTTCAGACGTGTACAAAAATGAAAGAGGACTGCTGTGATCCATATTCAGCCTACTACATAAATCAGGCTGGTGGAAATTTACCTGTGTTTTATGGACACTATCTTCAATGAGGAAGTGGGCTTGCTAGCCTTTTCAGTTCATTAGGAAAATTTGCATTACTGTTGTTAAAAAGCACAGCTATTTATTTTGCACCAAAAATATCATAGGAGAAGTCTTTGAGGGTGATAATGTCCGTGAATCACTCAAACGTAGACTTCGCAACACAGAAAAAGATATTTTTAGTGACGTTAGCGCTAAAATTCAAAAAGGAAGCGGACGAAAACGAAAAAAGAGAAACGATGGAGGAAAAAGAAAGAGCAATATGAAACGAAGAAAGAAAAATTCATATAAAACAACGATATTTTAAAAAATAAACAAATCATCCTCTACCTTCACCTTCACTTCTCCTTTTCTCAATAAAAATCGAAGTTTTCTTTTATTTCGTCATTAGTCATCATGTCATTCATTCATCCTGCATCGTGTACTAGATTGAAAAGCCAATTAGACACATTCTCACTTCCACCAACGCGAAACAAGAATTGAATGAAGCAGATATGCAGAATAACACTCGTTGGCTTCTCTCTCATCGGGAGGGATTATCGAATTCTTAATTCCAGGCTGCGACGCCCCTCCCCCAATTATAATGTAACAATAACTAGTGTCGTGTGAGATGGGTGCCAAGGTTTCGGGACTGATATTCTAGGGTGTAAAAAATTGGTGTATATTCAACGAAATTAATATGACAAAAAAAAATACCGTAGCACTCTCTTTATTTCAATTATGTTAAAGAATATGTAAATAGAACACAACACCTCCATGAATGGACATAATTACCATAAAAAATAGCATATGCCAATGTGTATGATTTTATTTAGCACTAGAAAGGCTACTGAAGAGGGCCCCCTCAGCAGTGCTTTAACTAATTAACCCACATCTAGCAGCAGTCTAACACAGATGAAAGACTTTGTGTTTGTATTCTTCATGAATTATCTTAGTCTATATTTACCATTTAATTACAAGAGAGGTTTTGCAAATAATCCTCATGCATGACCACGCAAGACATATTATAATTTATGCCAATGGAATCAATATAGAGGCTAACATTATGCACCCGTTTTTGGTACAAAACACGAAGATTATGCTTCTCTTCCCAATGCCAACACTATCTAGTGTCGGACGATCCTTTTATTTTTAATTTTCATAAAGGGGAGGAACGCGATAACCCCTTAGCATCTACAAGTGCTTATGTCTTCTGTGCTGCGTTACACCCTCACCAGAAGTTGTGCTCAGAGTGAGACTTACACGCAATTAGAACGATGCGCACACTGATGCAGCAAGAGCAAGAAACACAACATCGGCTTAGGAGAGCGACTACAAGTTCCGGCATTAATTTCAATACGTTGTCTTGTGGCTTAGCTAAACCCCCTCTTAACAGCTATAGTTACACTATAGGAGTTTTCCTATTTCCCCTTTTTACAACTATCAGAAAATCCTAAAGTCACTAAATAATAAGCGACAGTTACTCTCATTAATACGACTTAATCAGTTTGTAGCCTACAAAATTGCACAGCGTTCTAAAAACAATAACTTCGATGTGGCCAGGTGCAATATATCAGTTAATTCTGCACTTCTCACTAACTTGAGCAATAATATCCATCATTAAACAGTATATCTATCCGAGCATAAAAGTTTTCCACACACACAACATGGAATAGACTCACCAAGATGTCATCTTATGGCTTGATATCTTCAAGGGTGAGTAAACTCGATGACCGACGATTAGAGATAAGTCTCCATATACGAGGTCTGTTCAAAAAATACGTAGACTGTTTGAATTGCGTGGGCCCTGTTGGTCCCAATCAAAATCGCTTGGTGTCGCCATCTTCTGACAGATCCGCTGATTACAAGGCAGTTTTTTGATTGCAAATATCAGTATTGGTTGATTAGCTACGCGGTTGTTTGTGAAGTGTGTTATTTTCGTTTGGCGGATTTTTAGAATGAGTGACTTGAATGAGCAAAGAGTTGCTGTGAAATTTTGTGTTAAACTCGGAAAAACTGCCACTGAAACTTTTGATATGCTCAAGACGGCTTACGGTGATGTTACTATGAAGCGTGCGACATGTTTTAAGTGGCATGCACGTTATAAAGATGGTCGTCAGTCAACTGCAGACGATGAGCGTCCTGGACGTCCTTCCACGTCAACTGACGACGCACACATGGACAAAATCAACACCCTGGTTCTGGCAAATCGACGTCTGACCATCAGAGAGCTTGCTGAAGAGTGTGGGATAGCAGTTGGGTCATGTCACGAGATTTTGACCGAAAAATTGAAGATGCACCGCGTTGCTGCGAAGTTTGTTCCACGCCTGATGACGGACGACCAAAAAGACCATCGCGTCCAGGTTTGTCAGGAATTGCTTGAACGCTCAGAAGATGATGAAAACTTCTTGTCGAAGATCATAACAGCTGATGAATCTTGGGTGTACGGTTATGATATCGAAACAAAGGTTCAATCATCCCAGTGGGTGGGTGAGACATCTCCCAGACCAAAAAAAGCTCGCCAAGTTCGTTCCAATGTGAAAGTGATGTTGATAGTTTTTTTTGATGCTCAGGGCATAGTCCACCACGAGTACCTCCCCCAAGGCTCCACAGTGAACCAGATTTACTACATCGAAGTTCTCAAATGTCTGCGGGATGCTATCCGGCGGAAAAGGCCAGAAATGTGGACGAGTGGTGACTGGTTGTTTCATCACGACAACGCTCCAGCCCATTCAGCCCTCAGAACTCGAGAGTTTTTGGCCAAACACTCGATCACTGTTCTTCCTCACCCACCCTACTCACCTGACCTCGCTCCTTGTGACTTCTTCTTGTTTCCCAAACTCAAAAGACCTTTAAAAGGAAGGAGATTTGAGACGATTCCTGATATAAAGGCAAATGCGACGAAGGCGCTGAAGGACATCACAAAAGAAGCGTTCCAGGACTGTTTCCAAAAGTGGAAACACCGTTGGGATAAGTGTGTGCGTCGGGGAGGAGAGTACTTTGAAGGGGACCCAGATGTGTAACTTCTGAATAAAGTATATTTTGTTTTATGACGTCAGTCTACGTATTTTTTGAACAGACCTCGTATCTCTCAACGACAGATAAGAAAATTCTGTTCTTTTTTTTAAGAAAATTGATGTACTGTTGTGTTTTTTTGTCGATGTGCGAGTGAGAAAGCTTTCCCTCTCAATGTAGGGCTCTAAACATCCAAACTGCCTCGACGAAGTTGCTTTCTGTGCTGATCACATTCACACAAATTTACCGTGTATTATACATTAATTATATTGCATATTCAGTGTCCAGTTCATTATACAATAAATTAATTCATTTTTTGGCAAAGTTGACTTTTAGTAACTGCGAGCACTGTGTGCACTGCAGAGAAGCATCTCTCAGAGACACCCAAATGAACAACTCATTCATAGAAACTGAAGTAAGCGCCCTGCAGTAATGCATCACTCAAAGACGCCATTGTTGACCCACAATTTCGCAGCATTTTACCCTGAAGTTACTAATTACTATTAGAAATTAATAAAGTTTAATTATAATTCGTAAATATTTAACAATAATCAATTAATGTTATTGAAAGGCGTAGTATAAGAATTTACAAAATTATTACTAATTAATAACTGATTTAAACATTTGATATATTAAAAAATATTACTAAATTGCAAAAAAAAAAAGTTGAGTGGGTCTTGTATCACAAAGAAATGACGGGTCTTGTATGATTTTATTTGCGTAAAGTCACGGTCCTTTAAAATCACACAAAAGATTTCCATGTTTGTAAGATTACCAACAATTAAAACACTCTTTACTCATTTCTTAGTCGTATAATTTCATACATTTAATACTAAATGAGTAAAACACCTAAATGTGTAAACACGGAGTTTCCTTGTGTGATTATGATTTTATTCCCATAAACGGCCGTCATTTTACGCAAATAAATACTAAAAACAAACAAACCATCTGGTTTAAATAATAATAATAATAATAATAATAATAATAATAATAATAATAATAATAAGTAACAACAACAGGGAATAACCCACCAAATAAACTGGAAGGCCAAGCCGCTATGTTGCCCACAGGCCCAAAATGGGGTTATTTAAGATACAAGTAAAAAAGAAGTAACGTAATTAAAAAAAAGGACAATAAAAAAACAGAAAAACACAATTTTATTTATACAGATTAACAGAAATATAATAATAATTACAAAGATAAAAATTCAATAATAATGATAATTCAATTCAGTTCATGTACTGTGTTCCCACAGCTAATTCAAGCCAACACGGAACTACAATATCGAGCAAATAGAATGAGAGTTACAAGATAAACAATAAATACAACCATAATCACAAAGGCAGGATAGTAACGTGACGAGGAAAATTAATTAAATAAATCAATGACATCAGAATTCTCATTGTATAGTTTTAGAATTTTGAACATTGTATCCCGACGAAATTCTTCTCTGAGTTTAATAGGAGGCCAAAGCTTCAACACGGGCTTCCTCGTAGTATGAGACGGTATTCGGATGAAAATGGACTCGAGAAGGTTCGGAGCACCCATCTTCCCTACTAAGAAAGGCAAAATCAATCTTCATTCTAATGTCTGAGAGTGCACACAGATCTGAAGGTACATCAAAATTCGGGAATTTCCGCTTCAGAAACCGGAGAAAAACATTTTGCACCCTATCCAGTTTACAAGACTGCATATTTGAACCCCCATTCCATAAAACAGAACAGTAGGACAAAATGGGTAAAACTAGACTCCGATAGAGCCGAACAAATGTAGAAGGGCACCGAAATTCGGCTCCATTGCGCACAATGGTACCAAGAGGTCTGTAAGCCTTCAGACGAACAGTCAACATGGGAATTATAGGAATGCTGTCAACGATTACGCCAAGATCACGGACACAGAGCTTGGCAACTTGCACATTTCCACAAACAGACTAGGAGAACTCGATAAAATTGGTCTTTTTTGTCACATTTGGTTGGATTAATTGCAAGATCATTCTGCTCACACCAATGACATATACTAGAAATTTCCTTCTGAAGCAGGTGAGCATTAAGACAATTATAATGTTACCAAAAAGTTTCACATCATCTGCATACATCAATATATGGGAGTTCCTAATCACCTCGGGGAGGTCAGCAGTGAAGATAACAAATAATAAAGGCCCTAGGACAGAACCCTGTGGAACACCACAGTGAGGCCTATAGGGCAATGATGAATGATGTCGTATAGATACAACAAACTGTCGATCCAACAGGAAAGAGCGCATTATCCGAAGGAGTCCATCAACAATCCCATATGCACGCAATTTTTTAATTAGTAACTCATGATTGACAGAGTCGAACGCCTTTTGCATATCAAAGTAGACCACGTCAAGTTGCTGGCAGTGGCCAAGAGCATCATGAGCCTGAGTGGTGAGAGATACAAGATTGCTCACAACGGAACGTCGGGGAATGAAACCATGTTAACACGCAGGAACATGAGGAAGGACATGTCGTAGAAGATATTTATGAATGATATTGTCAAAGACTTTGGCAGTGGGTGGAAGGATAGAGATAGGCCTATAGCTAGCAATGTCAGTCCGTTTGCAGAACCACCCTTAAAGGCAGGAACCACAACCGCATTCTTCCTTATTTTAAAATAGTGGCCAGCTTTTAGACACAAATTAAAGAAGCGCCTAAGAGGAATAATTATGACATCTCGAAGGCCTTTGAGAATAAAGGAAGGAACCTCTGTCGGAGAATTGCAAGGCTTGGCCCGTAATCTATTAATGCCGTAGGCAACATCTCTATCAGTGAACTCCGTTAAGATGAGATTATCAATAGGGGGACAATAGGCCGAGAATGTGTTGAAAGAAGTAGAGACAGTTTCAGTGAAATGCTGGGCAAAACAGTTACTAATATCCAGATCATCAGTAATGGTAAGACCAGCAGAGGTAGTGATAGTAGTTATAGTATGTCGATCTTTTTTTTTTGGAGTAGTAGTAAATCTGGTTATTTTTCTTATTACGGGAGTTATTCGTACATTCGCTACATGGTCTTATGCCGCAAATATAAAAATAATTCTGATAATGGATAGGTCATAGCGTAGCCCGCCGTATATGTAAACAGTAACAAAGACCCCAAGTATCAAATTTATTAAAGAAAAGCTGATGGATTATTTAAACACGATGCCTCAGATGTTAAAATGTTACAATACAGATGTTAAATGCGTTTAAATAA